>CM066033.1:183245324-183449031 GCA_033557465.1 Ichthyophis bannanicus | reverse complement strand
TCTTTCCCTCCAACGTGGCCTCGGTGGCAGCCATGTCGTCAAGGGCTTCGCCTCTGTCCCTCCCTTGGATCTCAGGTAACCAAAACACAAATCTGTCTGTTCCTCAAAGGGTAAGATCCCCCTCCAAATATCGGACGGCCACTGGCATTGCCCTTGAGGAGCACGCTCCGGGCAAACAGCCCCGGTGGGAGTCCCCTGGACCTCCACAAGCCACTTTGGGACTCCATGAAGTTCTGGAGGCCTCAACCTGTCCGACCACACCTGGGTGCCTATTGCTCTGGGGTCCTGGGGCTTTGGCCAGTATTCATGTACACAAGATATCGGCAGTGTTGATTGACCAGAGGATCGTGGCCATTGATTAACAACCCCAAAGGCTATAACAACGTGCCAGCCTATCAACGGTCAAAAAGAGCTTTCATGTTTAGCCGCACCAAAAATGCTGGAATTCTCTCACACCTGATCTCCCCGCCATAACCGACACTAACCCAGTTCAGAAAGGCCCTTAATACTGCACCTTTTCATCAAAATAATACCCCACATGAAAGCGTAACATAATAGCCCACCCTAATACAATCCACAGTTCCTCTCCTCCTTGTTCCAAGCATTCCTGCTAACTTTCATGTCAATATGTTCGAGCCTTGTGATCTAGTTATAGATTAGAGACTCCATGTAAATAGTTCTCCCATGTTATCCAAGTTGATACTGCCTGTTATATGTATACCAAACAGCCTGTTGTTCTGGTTTCTTTATGTTATCTATAAACCGCCGCTGATTGTTCAAAGAGTGCGGTATATAAGAAGTTGAAATAAAATAAATAAAATAAAATTAAAATTGAACGCAGTCTGGCAGCTCCTCGTTGCGGCCTCAAAGACCTTGGTTTCCAACACAGACCCTATATGAAGTGACCTATAGTTTTGGTGTTGGCCCACCACAGACCCTGCAAAGTCCAAAAAGCACCGGTATGTGCAGCAATTGCAGGAAACCGGCATCGGCAACTGCACCATTGGTGCTGAACGGAGTACCGGTATTACCACAACCCCCCCCTGGTAACGTGTCACTCCGATAATGAGGCCAACGTTTTTTTCGGTACCAATTACCTCACTTTACCTGAGCCACCGTAGAGAAGATACATTCCAATCTCTGAGGGTCCTGATGACTCTGAACAGCTCAGAGGGTAATGATGTACCTTCTCCAGGACAAGCCTGCCTCTCCCAAGAGGAGATTGTCCCCTCCTCAGGATATGTCCTTCCTGGATCTCCACACACATGTAGTCAAGGGCCTCTCCATTTCATTAGTAACTCAATGTGAGCACAGGCCACGGGAGCTAGAGATTCACCAATATCACCAAACTCCAAAGGAGACAGACATCCTGCCAATACATCAGATCTTAAGGAATCCTATATTGGAGAATGTGGGAGATTACTCTTACCACCTCTCCACATTCTCACAGGTGCCTACTATGTATCGTGTGCCTCCGTCCCCTGGTTTGCAGAGAGAGGACACCTCCCTGATCACTCCATCATGGTGGAGTCTGCTATGAGGAGAATTAAACGTTACAAAACAACATGCCACCAACCCTCCTGGTAGGGAGTGTAAGACATTAGATGCTTTGGTCGCTGTGTCGTCCAAACATCCATGCTTTCAGGCAGGACAGGTTCCTATATCATGTACATGGGAATGTTCCTGACGGAGGTCACAGGAGATCTACAACTGTAAGTCCACATCTCCCAGATTACAGAGGTCAGACTATGTAGCACCTGTCAAGCATGCCCAGAATATTTCAAAAGTTGTGAACAGGGCAGCTTTTGAACTGTTTTTCATGCATGGGCAGAGTCTCTGCCATTGCTATTGGGGCAAGGCAACTTGGCTGGCTGCAAGCCTCTCACCTGGAACACTGGGGTACAGGATAAACTGACCAACATCCCCTGTACTGGTGAAAACGTTTTTGGAAGAACCGGCAGGACAATTCTACCTTGACAAGGCTTTCAAATATTGTAGATCCTGCAAAGATTGAGAGCCTTAGAAAAACCCCTTCCTCTCCAAAAAGAAAGGATACTATCAGTCCTATACTCAGCAAGGACAACCTGCAGTACAAGCTGCTAGAAAGGGTCAACAATCCACTAAGCAGAGAAAGCCGAGAGCTACTCTGCCTCAGCAGACCCAGCAGCCTCAGCCCCCACAGGGCCTTTGACTCCGTGATAGAGTACCTGCCCTTCCTGGGCCTCCAGGGAAAACAACCTTCACCCAATCCCAGGAAGATTAGGTCACCTCATCCACAGATTGGAGGCAAATAACAATCAGAAACCTGAACTCTGTCCATCATAGAAGAGGGTACAGGCGTCATTCACATAGCCTGCCGCCTCCTACAATAATAAGGACATTTCAGTTCTCGAAGGTCCCCCCAACTGAATCCAGAGGTAAAACATCTCTTACCTCAGGAGCAATGTAAGAGGTACCTCACCTTCAACAGGGTTCTGGGTTCTCCCCTCAAATGTCCTCATACCAACGAAAACAGGAGGTCACAGACCCATTTTAGATCTCTGAAAACTGAACAAGTTCCTGTTCCAAAAGACATTCAAAATGGTTTGTCTATGAACAGTACTTCCTGACCTACACAGGCAGAACTGCCTTTGTTCTCTAGATCACAAGGATGCATACACCCCTCTTCGCAGCCAACAATCACACCGAAAGTCCCTTTGGTTAAACCATCAGCGGACAGCACTATCAAAACAATGATTTCCCTTTCAGCATTGCCTCAGCACCCAGAGTAGTCACAAAGTGTATGGCTGTGGTTAGCGTGTGTACTGCATACCAGGGGAATCTTTGTCTGTCCTTACTTGGACGATTGCCTCATCCGGGCAGAGTCACAAACACAAGCCCAGGCCTCTCTCTCGTACACAATGCGTGGACTTCAATATCTAGGGCCCTGTCATAGATCTCCAGGAATCCTTTCTGACTCCCACGCAATCGCTGGAGCTCCTAGGAGCAATTGCTAGTTACCATACCAGACCTACTTGCCTCAGCCTCGCTGTCCTTGCATTGTGCAACTGGTTTCTTCAACACTACAAAAGACCCACCCTCTCGGCTCGAGAGATGCGTCAGCTGCTGGGTCACATGGCATCTACGGTTGCATGTGGTCCCCTACGCTCGTCTCCACATGAGGCCAGCCCAATGGGCCCTCTCTTCCCAGTGGGACGCAAGCAACAGGCTGTCTCTTAGATCTGATAGTAAACTCAAACCGCCGTACCCTGTCCCTGGACTGGTGGCGGTCAGCACAAAACCTGTTGGAGGGGTCACCCTTCCTGCAAACCCCTACGCAGATCACATTAACAACAGATGCCTCCAAAGTGGGGTGGGCTGCACATCTCCTGGACAACCTCCACACAAGCCACCTGGAAGTGTCAGGAGATTCATTTCCACATCAATCTGTTGGAGCTCTGAGCAATTTGCCTGGCTCTTCAAGTATTCCATTTTCCTTCTACAGGCCAATATAATACTACCTCACGCATACAATCAGGTAGCCATGGTCTATGTGAACATTACAAGGAGGAACAGGCTCTCTGTCCTTTTGCTTCGAAGCTCTTCAACTGTGGGCATTTGCCATGAGAGCAGCAAATCCATCTCCTGCCAGTCCTATCTCCCTGGCAAGCAGAACTCTTGGCCAGACAGACTCAGTCGTGTTCTGCTTCTGCACAAATGGTCTATACACATGGACCAACTCTGCAGAGGATTGCAAACTCTGGGGAACTCAAGATGTTAGACCTCTTTGCAAGTCCATCATATGCCAAACTTACCCGGTTCTGTTCACGGATTCCGGCTTCAGGGCTGCCAAGCGAGGGATGCTGTCCACCTCAACTGGGGGCAGGAATTCCTATATGCCTTTTCTCCCATTCCCTTCATTGCCAAGGACCCTATTCAAGCTCCTGAGGGACAGAGGCAACATGATCCTCATGCCCCACGCTGGCAACACCAGGTGTGGTACCCTCTGCTTCTACATTTGTCCCAGGTTCCACCCCTGTACTTAGGGTCAGCTCCAGACTTACTGTCGCAGGAGGAGGGAATGTAGGCATACAAACCCCCAGTCTCTGCACCTCAGAGCCTGGCTACTGAAGGCTGTAACTGCTTTGGCCCTCCCCTCACTCAGGAAGTGCAAGATGTCCGTTAATGCTTCCAGGAACCTTCCACAAGGCATTCCTATGCCGTCAAGTGGATGAGAGATTCCATTTGGTGATCACAAAAGGGCTTCAACCCTCTTGTCATCTGTATATAAACATGTTTTGGATGAACTCCCTTAA
Organism: Ichthyophis bannanicus; assembly: GCA_033557465.1. NCBI lineage: Eukaryota > Metazoa > Chordata > Amphibia > Gymnophiona > Ichthyophiidae > Ichthyophis > Ichthyophis bannanicus. Next base: position 183,444,736 of record CM066033.1, on the reverse strand, counting down.
TTATCAAACACTGGGTCTCCAAACTGAGTCAGTCAGAGTCCATTTAAGTGCCATTGCTGCTCCTTCTGAACCCATCAATGGACAACCCATTTCATCCCATCCTCTCATATCCAGAATCATGAGAGGCCTGCATCTAACGAAACCTCCCCTTAGACCACCTCCAGTGGCATGGGATCCCCAATCTGCTTCTAGGCCAGCGTATGCTGCCGCCTCCTGAGCCCTTAGCCACTACTTCCTTAGTCTCTGTCCTGGAAAGTAATATACCTTCTTGCAATCACATCAGCAAGTCGTATCAGTGAATTGCAGCTCCAGGGGCTGATCCACCTTACACACCGTTTCAACCATGATAAGGTCATCCTAAGGACACATCCACACTTCATGCCTAAGGTGGTTTCCTCCTTTCATTTGAACCAAGAGGGTTAGTTACCTGTAGTCTTTCAAAAGCCTCATGCTTCAAATGCAGAGATGACTCTTCATACCTTGGATTGTAAAAGAGCTGTGGCTTTTCATCTGCAGAGGACCCAGCAACAGAAGGTCCTCTCAGCTATTCATAGCCTCTGATCCTTAGCATTTGGGTATAGCAGTTTCTAAAAGATCTCTATCCAACTGGATTGCTCCATGTATTAACCTTTTATCTATCATAGCAAACACCTTTCACTGGAGGCCCATGTTCCCGCTCACAATGTGAGAGTCATGGCAGCCTCTAGGGCTCACCTCCATTTCGTCTATATTAACCACATTTGTGGAGCAGCTACCTGGTCCTCGGTTCACGGCCCACTACTTGCTTGGATAAAGACTTCTGCAGGCATGCTATGGTTGGTCAGTCTGCTCTCCAAAACCTCTCCCATACTTCATCCACTCCTAGCTGCCTCTCTTACAGGATGCCAGAGATCCATGGGAGGAAGTGGAAACCCTCCTCAGGGCCTCACCACTCTGGGGATCCTTCCCTGGCATCTAACTCTAGGGTGTCCTCACATGTGATGACTAATTCCTGCTTGTTCCTGGAGATAGCATACTTACTCACCTGTAACAGGTGATCTCCGGGAACAGCAGGAATAAGTCTTCACAACCCACCCATCTCCCCTAGGGGTTGACTCTCTCTCTCTCTCTCTTTCCCTATCTCTCTCTCTCTCTCTTTGTGTCAGCTTTAAACTCAACTGGAGAGAGGTATTGGAAAAGGCGGGAAGGCAGCACGTAGGCACTGTGGGATGCTCCCAAAAGCTTTCCTATAGGACGCTGGGGAGCGTTCCCGCACAGGCTCAGTTGGTACCGACGCTACCCACATGTGAAGACTTATTCCTGGTGTTCCCGGAGATCACCTCTTACAGGTGAGTAACTATGCTGTACATGACACACACAGCAGTGGAGCAGGAGCAGCAAGATGCTGCCCACACAGATGTTTGTTTATGTTGGCCACCCACCAGAGGTAGATAGTCACTGATGCCCCCACACATTGTTTTTACATCCACAGGTAGAGGATCTCTGGAAGAAGGGGCGAGAGTTGAGGGCTCCATCATAGTGATTACCTTGCCCGCCTCCAGAGGGGGGCGCAGTCAGAGCGTGACGGTGATTATTGGCAACCTTGCTGCCCAGTAACAAATGTCACATTGGCCCATCAGCCTGTGTGGTGCCTGCATATGTACATGTGTTATGTGACACACATGATAATGTGCTGATGACTGTCATTTTACACAGAGGGTGATGACAATGATGAAACAGCCCACCACATCTGCTTATGCCCTGAGGCGCCCCCCTGCCCACCATGCCACAGAGGTGGAGGTGGTGGTGGTGGATGATGGGGCTGAGGTGGAGTGGAGCCGAGGCCAGGAGGAGGGTGAAGAGCCGGCGGGACAGTGCAGTGGAGGAGGGGGATGATGGGGGCATGGAAGGGGTGGGTGGCGGGGTGGCTGGGGAGGGAGAGGGTGTGTGTGTTGGGGGTTTGGGGGGAGGGGTGGAGGAGGGGGTGGAGGGTGGGTGGGAGGTGGGAGGGGGGAGGAGGGGGATGTGTGGGTGTGGGAGGGTGATTGGGAACACAGAGCAGCACAGGGCACTGTGGGCTCCTGCCAGCCACGCCATGTCGATCCACCATCCAGGGGCCACACACAGGTCACATGCACATGCCACCACCCAGACCCCTGGCACTATGTATGTGTGTGGTGGCAGGTGTGTGCAGGACCTGTATGTGGCCCTGGATGCCTTGGAGCGGGCGTGTGCATTTCCTAGTGCACTCCCACCAGTGGCTGATGGGAGCCATTCAGCGGGTGGCCGCCGAAGTGGAGTGGCTGCCCTGTCGGCGGCCATCCCCTGAAGGGCATCACAGGAGTGTTGATGGCGCCTGTGACGTCCACACATGTGCCCTGTGCTGTCCTGTGTTCCATCACTGGGTATGCAGCATGCAGGGAAGAGGGTGTGGCTGATGTGGGGGTGGGGGAGGGGTGGAGGAGGGTGTATAGGCGCGGGTGGGAGGTGGCAGGGGGGAGGGAGGAGGGGGTGTTTGGGGGGAGGGTGATGGGTATTGTCCCTATTTGTGCCATTGTTTGATGTTGTTTTTTTGTAAAATATACACACTGTTTTCATAACTCAAAATGGTCACGTGTCCTCCCTTACCAACACACTATGGATGCACGCATGGGATATGTGTGTAGACAGGTATGTGTTGTAAAGGTAGACATGGGTGACATATGTGGACTGGCTCCACATGCAGTCGTGTGGGCTGACCATGTGTGTAGGTGTGTGAGACCAGGGTGGACCCTGAGATGTTGCAATGTAGAGGACATCCCAGGATACGGAGGCACATGCATGCTGTGTGCAATGTGTGGGAACCGTTTCTGATGCAACATGCCTGTGTGCCAATAGTAGAAACTGGCAAAACCAAACTACGTCTGCGCTGGCAGGGTGAGATGTGCTGCTGAGCCCAGGAGCTACTACTCAGGGGTAAAGCTGTTGAGTGGGTCCTGGGACAATACATGTCACAGGGATGGTTGGTGAGTAATCCTATACGTTTGTGGGTGTGCAGGCACGTAGGCAGTGTTGTAGGCAGGGACAATGGTCACACATGTGCGTCCAATGTAGAGGGTATGAAAGGATGAAAACTGTGATGGCTCCCAACACTGGACATGTAGCTTCAGGACATTCCCCCTTTGCAACCCGGGAGGATGTGTAAATCACCACACTGCAGCCCAGGGGCTGGGATCTGACACAGTGCATGGCAAACACAGCATGTGATGGTGTCTGTGCAGTGATACCTGCCAGTACAGACAACCCACCATCGAGGGGCCTGTGTGCGGGACAGAACATGCATTTGCACACTACCTAGGGGAACACAGGGACAAACTTTGGAAAACACACGTATTGTACTGGTTAACAGCTGTTTTATTTGACACGCAGTTACCTCCTGCGTGGCAGCCCGTGCCTCCCACGGCACACCACCCCCCGCGGTAACTGCACCTTGTCCTGGGTGCCTCAGGTGCTGGTGCTTGCTGCCGCATTAGGCCCACAATGTCCTCCATGGCATCCGCAATGCGGGCAAGTGTCCCCGAACGCATCTCCTCCCGGATCATTCGCAGCTCCCTGGTATTTTCTCCGATAGCCATGTGTAGACGCTGGAGTGCCTGTGGGTGGGACAGAGGGTGATATGTGAGATTCCTCTCCAGTACCAAGTGTCACACATACACATGTCATGCATATCCCAGAAGAGCAGTCTGCAGAACAGTCATGCCTGCCAAAGCTACCAACTTTTAGATCTGTGTCTCCCATGAGCCATCCCCATGTCTGGAAGGGGTGTGGATGAGGGGTCCTGAGAATCACAGATCTCACACATGGCACATTGCCACATTTTAATATGTCAATGCCAGGTCTGCACACTGCTTGTCTGGGATAGGTCAGATGATCTGAGGGGGCCTGAGACACACATACACATATCTGGGGTGCCCCCATTTCTATAATGCTGGCGCACACTGCAGATTATGTTGTCAAATGATGCTGCGTGACAATACCCATGACGAGGTCTCTGTCACATAGGGTGTCTGGGTGACCTGCGATCATTGTTTTTCTCTTTGGGATTATGTGGGGTATATGGGCAAGAACAGTGTGCATGTGTGTGAGCCCCTCACAAATGCTGACACCTGACAAGCCATGCTACAGGAGGTAGAATCACAGAGGACATAAGACAACCCCCCCAACATCAGAAACGCTATGCTATGTGGGCAATGTGCAATCATTTTGTGGATGTTAGGACAACCCCGTCGGGATCGTGGGGTATGCTGTTACCCACCTTCTGCATTGCGCCATGCTGCAGCAGTGTGTGTCCGCAGCTCTGCAATGATTGGGTCCATTTCTGGTGGAGGGGTTTCATCTGGCGCTGGTGCATGAATGGGGGGGTGTGTTGTGATCACCTCTGAGCCCTCTGTGGCAGTGACGTCTGGGGTGTGGTCCTCTGGCTCAGGCTGCACGTGTGTGCTTGGGGTCCCATCACCACTACTGGTGCTGCCCCGGGACATTGTGGGTTGGGGCTCTTCTGGCACATCCTCGGCCAATTGCACCTCCTCCTCCTCAGCTGGGGCCATGGTTGTGTAGTCACCTGGGTTGTGGAAGACCATACACAGCACAGATCGGTTTGCATAGTTCAACTACATACAACTGTGTAACACATCCACCCCACAATCAATGTGTGTTTGGCCGTGGCCTGTACATGTGCTACATAGCTACCACTACAGCTCCTGCTACCACTATTAGGCATATATAGGCCAGTACCTAGCACACACATCAATGTGTACATCAGGGGTCCTCAAACTATGGGACGAGGGCCACATGTGGGCCGCCAAGGACATGTATGCAGCCCATTGGGTGTTTTTACCGCCTCTGCCAGTCCTCAGGGGCAGCTCTACCCAGGGCCGCAGCATTCATTGAGCAGCAGCCCAGCTACGTTAACACCTTACAAACCTGCTGCTGCCGCTGCCACCGTGGCAGCAGCATAATCAAGCATCCCGGGGGGAGCTTCTCCTCTCGTGGCTCTGTTAATCCCGCCGTGGGGCTGATGAGATTTTCCATCAGGCCCGTGGCGGGATTGACATGGCCGTGAGAAAGGGATACTCTCCCTTCACACGGCTCTGACAAGCCCACACTGAAGCCGCATGGAGGACGCTGCAGAGCAGGGGGGGGGGCCCCACAGGATGCTTGATTCTGCTGCTGCCACAGTGGAAGCAGCAGCAGTAGCCGTGTTTGGTTTATTTCGTACCCTAGCTGGCCTGATGGGGTGGGAGGAGGTTTGAAGTGGTAATTGGCTATGGGGGGGGGGAGAGGTAAGACTGGAACTCTGTGCTGATGTGGGGGAGGGGGTTAGGACAGGTCATGGCCTTTGGGTGGTGGTAAGATTGGAAGTGGGATGATGAGGGGCTTAGGACTGGAAATGGGCTGAGTGTGGGGCTAAGACAGGAAGTGGGCTGATGGAGGGCCTAGGATAGGGCTCGAAATGTGCTGTTGGGGGTGCTAAGATTGCCAATGGGCTGCTGGGGGGTCTAGGAGAGGGCTATCTCTGAGCTTTGGGGGGGGCGGGGGTTTGGAAATGCACTTATGGAGGGACTTGGATAGGACTGGAAATGGATGTGGAGCTAGGACTGGTACTGGGCTGATGTTGGTCCAGGGATAGGATTGGAAATGGGCTGATGGGGGGCTAGGACTGGAAATGGGCTGATGCACGGACTAGAGGGGAGCGGATGCTGGGTGTGGCTGGAAATAGACGGGAGGTGAGGTTGGGTGAGGATCAGAATGGGATGGAGCTGGGCAAATGAAATGGTGAGGGAAAAAAACTTTTTGAGGGAGGTAAGAGATATCTACAATTGGACGGATAGTGGGAGAGTAAGTGGGGATTGAGGATGGAGGTCTAACATTTGAGTGGATGAACTAGGAATGCGGAAAGAGCACAAGGAGAAAGATTACTATGTTAAAGCAGATGTAGACAGAGAATGGAAACAATACTAGACGTAGGACGAATGGACAAATGGAAAGCAGATGATGGGGAGTTAGCAGCAGACCCAAAGAAACCAGACTAACGTGGCTAGAGCAATTGCCACTGGAAAAACAAAACAAAAATTGTTAGGAAACATTCTCTGTATTTTGCATTTATGCAGTGTTAGTTGGGGTTTGTTCATAGTGTTCATTTCAACTATATTCCGGCCCTCCAGTGGTCTGAGGGACAGTGAACTGGCCCCCTGTTTGGAATGTTTGAGGACCCCTGGTGTGCATTATCCCACAGAAGGGCCATCCCTGCTCAGCAGTGCTTAGATTAGACACAGACATAACACGTACAGGTCTGAGAGGGGGCTTGTAGCAGACATGTAGCCACATGTGCAGGGCAGATATAAAAAGGCATGATGCTAATGAAACATGTGGTTGGAGGGCAGCAAAACACAGAGTAAAAGGGGTGGAATGGGGGACAGCACACTCATGAGCCAAAGGCAGAGGGTGGGAGATGATCCAGGGGAGCAGGTATGAGGAGGTGCTAATAAGAAGCCTGATGCATATACAAAGGACAGGTACTCTATGGGTTGGGAGCAGCAAGGTGTGATTTGGGTACCTACCTGCCTGGGGATGGGCAGTGTCCAGTGCCTCTGGCAGTCCATACAGGTATATTGGCCCTAGCCGCTCCGCCAACTCCTGCTCCAGAGGTGTTAGGGAGGGTGTAAAGGGCCCTCCCCCTCCAGTGCCCATGGCATGCTGCCGCTCTGCCACCATATGTGCACGCACACCCCTCTTTATGTCATTGAACCTCTTCCTGAGGCTGTCGAGGTCTCTGCTTGGGCCCCTGCCTGTGCAACTGCCTCCTGCACCTCCTCCCACACCTGGGTGCGTGTTGCAACAGTGGTGGTGTTGCGTAGTCGTCCATATAGGACATCATAATTTTCAAGAACAGACGCCAGCAGGATGTGGTTTTCCTGCTGGGTGAATTTCTGAGCCCTCTTCCATTGCAGAGCTGGCACCGGTATGCGCCTATGTTTTGTAGTCAGAGGACCCTGTGTGGGCTGGGCCGATGGGCCTGCAGCCTCCACAACACTCCCTGCCATATCTGTCTCCTCCCCAACAGGTGGCCCCACCTCCCCTCTCCCTGTCCCTCTCCCTCTCCACTCCTGCCCTGTCCTGTGGCTCCATCTCCCTGACAGACATTCCTTCTCTTGCCCTTCTCAGCTCCACCTCACACCTCCCTCCTCTCCCTGCTATCTGCTCTTTACCTCACCTCCTTTCTCAACCACCTGCTCCTTGCCTCCCCTCCTCTCTGTATCCCCTGCTGTACCTCACTTATCCTCCACAACCCAGCCTCTACCACTCTGACCCGCAACACACTAACTTAGCTCTACTAGACAACTGCTTCTCTCTCTCTCTCACTGACACCACACACCTTCTCTCTCCCTCGCCTACCAACAGCCCCTCAATGTGCAGCACGTGTACAGGTTTATTTATAGGGTTTTTTACATTGCGCGTGCGCAGTTGCGTGAGCACATGACTGCGCGCTGCGCATGCGCAGTTGGCTGTGCACATTGCGCATGCGCCGCCCAGAAGCAGGAAATGCGTGCTTGCGTGCCGTGCGTACCTTTGGCATGAGACGTGGCACATGTGCAGTGCTGCATGTGCGCGGGGCATACACCGTGAGCACAGCCAACTGCGCATGCGCAGCCGTTGCGCTCGCGCACCTGCGCACGTGCAACACGCGCTACGTAAAAAAACCCTATAAACAGTCCTGAGCACATGTTGCACGTTGAGGGTTTTTTTGTAGGCGAGGGAGAGAGAAGGTGTGCGTTGGCAGTGACAGAAGGAGCGAGTCAGAATCAGGTGTATTGTGGAGCATGACTGGGTTTGTGATTGGTGTTGGTTGTATTGTGTGGCTGTGTTTCTGTGTGGTGTGTAAGGTGGGTGTCTTGTTTATTGAAGTGGTGTCTGTGTTTGAGTGTGTTAGAGTAGCAATATGGGTAGAGCTTATGGTGGCCTTTGTGTTTGCTGCAGCTGCAGCGGGAGGTGGGCAGGTGGTGCGGTGCATGACAGGGGAGATGGTGTCGATGGGGCTGAGGCACAGGGCATGGGGGTAGTCCCGCAGCAGATCAGACCTGCAGCTGTGGGGGCAGGGCAGGCAGGGGCTGTGCCCGCACGGCGCAGGAGGCGTGCTGAGGTGCAGGCTCGCCAGCCACGCCTCTACAGGCCCAGGGCCCAGCTCCAGGGCATGCGAGAGGACCAGGTCATCTCCCTGTACCGACTGAGCACAGGGGCTATTAGGGAGCTCTATGAGGATGTAAGACCTGACCTCGAGCCCCTGACTGATCGGTCACATGCCATACTGGGTTTGGTCAAGCTCCAAGCTGCCCTACATTTCTTTGCCTCTGGCTGTTTCCAGTCATCTGTGGCTGCAGTGGGTGGCATGAGCCGCCCCACCTTCTCACGCTGTCTCCACCAAGTACTGCGTGCCATGGTCAGCCGGGTGCGGAATTATATTGCCATTCCACACACTAGGCAACAGTGGTGGACCCTGAACCAGGCCTTTGAGGCGTTAGCCGGAATACCACATGTGATGGGAGCTATTGATTGCACACATGTTGCCCTGGTCCCGCCTAGAGACAGGGAGGTAGTGTTCCGCAACCGCAAACACTATCATTCCCTGAATGTTCAGGTTGTATGTGATGCAAATATGCATATTCTGAATGTGGTCCAAGGTTTGCAGGGTCCACCCATGACGCCTATATCCTGCATCACTCGGCATTATTCCAACAATTTGAGACAGGACAGTATGAGGACTGCATATTGCTGGGTGGGTGTTTCCCATTTCTGACATGCACATGGTGCTCATGTGACTAGGCGTATGTGCAAATGTGTGTCTTGGAGTAGATCCCTCATTGTGTGTGTGTGTCATCTGCCTGTGTGGGATATATGGGGAAGGGGGGGGGGTTGCCCTCCAAATGCGCCCTGCTATGGTTCTGTGTGATGCTGGTTGATTGGATGTGAGCATTTGTGTGGTTGTTACATATTATGTTTTCGCCAATACAAACAGCTACCCCTTGTCTGGTTTCTTAGGTGCCCCACGCACTCTGTAATAGGGTAGACACCCAGGAAGCTGTAAAAAACATGAGGAGTGATCTAGCTAAGCTTGATGAATGGTCTTAAATTGGCCAGCTGGGATGTCATGGTAGGAAATGTGAGGTCAGGCTTTTGGGCTGAAGCAATCCAAGGGAGCACTATTGTATAGGGGGTGAAGTACTCTTGTCCACTACAGAAGAGCGGGACCTAGGCGTGGTTGTATCTGCTGATGTCAAAGTAGCTAAACAAGTTGAAAAGGCGAGGGAAAAAGCTAGAAGGCTGGCTGGGTGCATACGGAGATAAATGGCTAGCATAAAACAGGAAGGGAGAATGCCTTTGTATATGTTTTTGGTGCGACCTCATTTGGAGTATAGTGTGCAATTCTGAACACTGCACCTTCAAGAGGATGTGCACAGGATGGGGTCGGTGCAGAGGGTGGCTACTAAAATGATTAGTGGTCTTCATTATACAGCATATGAAGACAGACCGAAGGATCTTAGGATGTACGTCTTGGGGAAAGGAGGGATAGAGGTGATATGATGGAGATGTAGAAATACCTCCGTGGCATATATGTTGAGGGAGAGAGCCTCTGCAAATTGTAAGCAAGTTCAGCTATGAGGGAACATGGGATGAGGGTGGAGGGAGATAGATTCAGGGGTGACATGCCACCATATTTGTTTACTGAATAGGTGGTGGATCCATGTAATACTCTCACAGTGTAGGTGGTAGAGATGAGGACAGTAACTGCATTCCAAACAGCATAGGACAAACACAGAGGATCTGTAAAGGTAAAAAGGGGACTGTTGTACCTGTTGATATGGACGGACAGACTAGATAGGCCAAGTGGTCCTTTTGTGTGTCATATTTCAATGTTGCAATGCTGCATAGTTGTGATGTCATATGTTTCTTTCAGGATGTGTTATGCATTTGTTTTGCACATATATACCTGTGTCCATTTGAGGGGACATGAGCTCCTGCTTTAACTTACCTCATTTCTTTCTACAGGTGATGCAGGATATGGGTGTCGCCCCTGGTTGCTGACCCCTGTGCGTCAACCATGGACACATGCAGAGCGGAGGTACAATGAGGCCCATGCCACCAGCCGCTCTGTCATAGAGCACACCTTTGGCGTTTTAAAGAGTCGCTTCAGGTGTCTGGATAGGACAGGCGGCGCCTTACAATATACTCCACAGACTGTGGCAGAGATCATCATAGCCTGTTGCATCCTGCACAACATTGCTCTCAGGCACAATATCCCTGCAGAGATTAATGAGGGTCTGAAGGATGATCTGACGTGCCCCCCTGTACGTGCCCGTGAGGACACACGTGAGGGCACAGCAATCAGGCGGCAGGTGATTGCACAGCTCTTCTCATGTACGTACTGCATATGTTCCCACATTTGTTGCTATATGTGTGTAGTGCTAATACAGGTTAACATTTGTAGACCAATATCAGTAGGATGCAACACTGCACTGACATGTAACAGACACTGGCTGGCCATCCCAACGTCAAATATAAGCATGACTGAGAACCTAACAATGTTGGCAGGGCAGAACAGAGGGCTGAGGTGGATGATGTGGGTTGGTGGTTTTAGGCTTGTGGGAGTTTTTGGGGTCACAGAATTATTGGGTCAATTACTGAACGTGTAACTGAATAACAAAATTCCAAATATGTTCAATTATAACATAGTGAGAAAAATAGAGCTTCAGTCAAAAAAACTCCACGCTCTAATCCATTTCCATTTAGTAAACGAAACAAGGTCTCAGACATATATGGCAGTCAATCTGGACTTTCGTCTGTTCATGTAGTGCCTGATTGCATCAATGACCTTCAAATCATTCGAATTTCGTTACTATTTTAGAGTTCTGCTTATTTGTACAAGGACGTAGCTGTGTTGCCCCTTCGGACTTTCACCAACGTTCAAAGAGGATCCCTTGTGGGAGTTTTTGGGGTGACATTCGTGGTTTGTGGATGATTGTGATAGCGGCTGCTGTGCAACCACAGTTAGTTGGTGTTATGCTTTGGGTGCAGCAAGGTGAAAGGCATGTGGTGTAGGTTTCACAGTGGGAGAGAGGACCATGTTTGGGGCCACTTGTCCAGCTGTGCGTGTTTTTCATTTGGTATTTTGAGCTGATTGTGTGTGTGGTATGCTCTTGTGAGCTGGATCTGTAGGTCTGTAATTTTTGTATAGCGCTACATGTGATATGTACCACTATATACATGCTCAGTACTATCTGTCATAATGGTAATTAAAATCCTTACTGCGAGTTAGTGGAACAACACAGTGTGGCAGACTGTATAAGTCATCGCGTAGCCCTAACATGGATGCGTTGAAGGATAGGGAACGTGTGCATTGTCCAGCCAGGGTTTTTTTTTTTCCATTGTAGAATAGACATGCAGTGCAGTGTTGCATATGTACACACAAACAGAGGTGATTCAGGCAAGATCAACAAGGTGTAGGTTACAGTAGGCAAGCAGAGAGATCAATGTGGGGGTGGATTGGGTTTTAGGGGTGTTTTCAGGGAAATATTTATATTTTTTTCAGCAAATTGTTTTCAGCAAATCTAGCTGATGACATGTCCACATAAACCCATGACTCAACTACAGGCTGTATAAGTGCATAGAGGAGGAGATGCATGCCAAGACACCAACTACATTGCATACCCTAGAGAAGGAACGTAATGGCCACATACACAAAGAGGTTCTGATGGGAGGGGGTTTATTAGGTGCACATATAGGCTATCCATGCTTTGCCATTATCACTTTCACACAGTGGGCTGACATGCAGCCATCAAGGTCAGGTCAAAAGCAGACATCGGGGTGTGGTTTAGCAGACATAACGCAGACATTGAGATAGTTCCACCTGTTCTATGTAAAATGACTAGGTATGCTATTTCACATACCATATACCTTACTGTTCATTGTAAACCGCACTTGATACTTGGGAAAGAGCGGTATAGAAATAATTGTTAAATAAATAAAATAAATAAATAAATATATGTTTAGCAACTCAGTAGCACACAGCTGTTAATGTTAGTCAAGGTATGAGATATACACACCAGGAAATGTGTTTGGACAGAGGATCCCGGAGGTGCCCCTGCATATTTCCATGTGTTACAGCAATTGACAGCGGTGTAGCAGACGACATTGGTACACCAGTACACACAGTGAAGGGGCATTGGGAGCAACATGGGGGACCCAGGATAATACTGCAGCCTTGGAGTGATTTGGGAACATGGTAGGGAGAAAACACTTATGTTCACCAGTGTGTGCGACAACAGGGAGGTGAGGGAGGGGACAGATAGAGTACGGACCCCTGTAGTTTGGCAAAGACATGTCCTTGATGCCTCTCACATGGGAGAGATGTGTACAGTGTGATGGTGAACAGTGAGTCTGTAAAGGATGTTGGGGGGTGTGGAAGCTGGGGACAGGAAGGTGCAGTGTGTGTTGCACAGCTAGAACATGACATATGTATGTTTCCCTTGTGTTTGCCAATGCACAGGACATAGTTTTTGAAGCTCCTGGTGCTGTGGTGCATTGGCAGGGGACTGTACATCAGTCAACATGCTGTGGTCTGGGGTAGGTGGACCTACAGCTATATTGTCTGTGCCAGCAGTCAGGGGGAACACATGTCCTCGGTGATCTTTCCTATTGTCCAGATGTTGTGGTTCACCTCTTTTCCCTGCACCTCCCTAAACCATATTTTGCTGTTGGCACACATATCCCCATGTGTTCCTGTCCAGTATGTCTTCAGCAACACTGTCTCTGGGACATGTCCAACAGAGCTGCATGTGTGGGGAGGTTGTAGGTTTTTGGGTGGTGGCCTACACGTGCACCCTTCCCCGACATTGTACCATCAGCCAACACCAAGGTAGCATTGCATTTCACAGGGCCTTTATGTGTACAAATCTCCACTTGTGGACATACAGGCCATATGCTACTGCTGGCACGCTGCCCTTAGCATACTGTGTGTGTGTGTTCTTGTGTTGGCTGTGTGATGATACAGTGTTCCGGCTTTTTACATTATCATGTGTTGTGAGGGATCTGTACAACTGGGGGGCGGTGGTGACTGTGCTATCTCTACCTTACTGGTGTTTACCGTGTAACCATTGTGGACATGTGTTGTGTGTTGGGAACAGAGCTGTGTCTTGTGTTCTGACATACCACTGTTGACCTGCTTTTTGTATCACAGATATTGGCGTGACATGGTGACATGGAGATTCTACATATTTCGCTGACATTGTGTCCCTTCACTGTGACCTGTTATGGCCTTTGAGTGGCTCAGAGGATCCAAGACATACACCTGATGCAAGCACAAGGTAGTTTGCACCTTTGTTCTTTTGGTAATGACATCAGCCTTTACATGTTAATGATTTACTGTTTGTGTCATATACATTTCATGTTGGCTCTCTGTTCACGAACGCTGATGCACATAGGATGGAGCTCTGAAACGCCTGTGTCACATGGACATGGACAGAACCATATCCATGTGACACCTGTGTGTATGCTTCCAATTCAAAATGTCCCCAACATGCAATGTTTATTGTGTTGTGATCATGTCATGTTTGCCTGTGTGTCCCTTTATTATGTGTTTCTTAATGATTGACTCTCTGCAATTTGTGCTGATGTTGCAAGGCGCATACCAATACAATATTTCTCCTCTTCTGACACAGGGCAGAGAACAAACTAGACACATCTATTACAGTGCATCTGGCATCGCCATCACCCACCTATTGGGGGACACAACACCATGGAACTTTCCCTGGAAAATGGTGCCATAGGATGTTTGACCTCTGCGAGTGGGACACATGCCTAGGATGGACAATATTATTTTTGGATTGCTACTTTGGCCATGACAGACATATCCAAGACACTGCTGCTGCCATGCTCTGGCTGGGAGTCATGCTCATCGCAGGAGACACACAGGACCTTTCATGTACTGTGGCATATTGGGATGTGACACTTGACTATGCATGCCCAGGATTGCAAGGATAGTCTTAACCTGACGTGTTGGATTGCAGATACGCTTTGGACTTTGCACACTGTGTACTGGTCCCCACGTGTGAAGCAGGGACTGCCATTGTCACTGTATGTTGCACATTCCTCCACAGTTGTTTCTTTTGGCCATGTGTGTGACATGGAACACAGGATATGCTCATCTGTTTGTTTCAACACAAGCATACAGCCATGCGTGTGGCATAGGGGTAGCGATGGAGAGGTCCTGTTGTCTATGTCCACCTACTCTCCACCTGGACATGATACAGGTTTTGCCACAACACCGCTTTAATGCACACCAGCATCCTGGATTGATGTTTTCAATCACCAAGGGTGTTTGCGTGCATGTGTGGCATCACTGAATCATGTTGAAATGTCAATGGTGCATGTGCATATGACTGACTATGTTGGCGAAACACAGCACGTGGCAATATGGCTTCTGTGTGGTTTACTGTAACATGTTTGCCCTTAATTTCCCTCTCTATAAACTGTTTCTTGTGTTTGTTTACTGCACAGATGTGACGCTCTGCATTGATTTACAAACCTTGCATTGCATGTCTGCACAGTCCAATTTATCCCCTGAGGTAACGACACTCACATTGCCACGTTATATTTGGAGTGTCGCAGTATGAGTGTCCGTTGTCTTCCTTCAATTGTGCATTCCATGTACAGTGATATATGTGTACAGACACTGTCTACATACCAACCGGTGCAGGGGGACCTCCTGCATGGTGTTATCTCTGCATGTTTCTGCAGGTAGTTTTCATTTGAATTCTGTCTGTGTTCATGTGCCTCTGCTACCTGTAGCATATCCTCATTGTGCATTTGATGATTGTTTAGGGTTACATTGTTGCAGCTTGGATTCCTATATCAGGCATTATGTGATTGCTGTAACATTATTTTCAATCTGTGGTTCTAAAGTTACGTTTGAACAACATATGCTGTTTTCATTTGTGTGCCTCCTGTGTTGCCAGATAGATATATTTTAGGAAACAGATCATGATTGATGTGTGTTGGTCCCTCATCATGCACCGCCTACTGTCTACATGCACTCATATGTGAGTAACACATTTGAGGCGTGCGGCAGCATGTGGGGGGTGGGGGCCTAATGCATAGTGCTGCACATTATGTCTCCTGCCCTTCATTTGTAGACGGGCCAGCGACCTTTCTGTCTTTCACCTTGGATCCACTCACCTTGATATTATGATGGCAGTATCTACACTATCTGTGAAGATGAACCCAAATAAAAATATGTGTTTGATATACATTTGTCTCTGCTGCTGCTTGATCATGGTGACAAACGTGCAATACGTGTGCCTTTGAGACAGTCCTGACTCCTTGTGACCCAGAGACTCCAGGGTTTTCTTGTCAGTGTCACT
Organism: Ichthyophis bannanicus; assembly: GCA_033557465.1. Classification (NCBI taxonomy): domain Eukaryota; kingdom Metazoa; phylum Chordata; class Amphibia; order Gymnophiona; family Ichthyophiidae; genus Ichthyophis; species Ichthyophis bannanicus. The sequence continues at coordinate 183,429,305 of CM066033.1, read as the reverse complement.
GGAAGTAGATTGTCAGGTCTTTCTTCCAAGGTAATGGAGGGTTAAGTGACTTGCCCAAGGCCACATGGAGTGCTAGTGTGAATTGAGCCCTGGTTGCTTGGTGACCAAGCCAGTTTTCTAACCACTAGGCTACTCCTCCACTCTTTGATCACATTGACACTTGTATCTACTGATTTGCTGGTCATGTACATGGCCCACCTGTGCTCACATCCTTGTACGGTGGCGGCTGTGTATCTGCCAGCCATTTGCAACATCACTGGGTATTACAGGTTCCCATACACACCCTCCCTTTGGGGTAGTATTTTTGCATTGTGCTCAGTGTGCTGTTTGGGCTAGTGGTTAGAGGCATGTGTTATAACGCCATAGGTTGCAGGTTTGATCCCCACATGTGGTTTATCTTTTTCTTTTCTGTTGTGCTAACTGGACCATTAGGTACCAGCAGGTTCATCACCTCTACACACACCCTTCCCTCTCTTCACTGTACACCAAGGTGTGCCCTCTGTGCTGCCTAGCCATCACATATTATCTGTTACATAGGTTTCTTTCTTTATGGTGTTTACATGGCAGTGCGCTTGGGGGTTTTGTATTGCTGTGGTTCAGCTGGTGTGTGGTACACCAGTTTGCATGTTGAATTCTCTCCTGTCCTGTTCCAGATTTTGCACCAGCTCCACAGAGCATCCTCTACTGCCCTTGGGGCTTAGTTTCTTTCCTCTTTTGCATGCTGTATCCACTGCATAACATTTCATTGTGTGTGTGCATGTGTCTTTGGTCCCAATTACAGACTGTGATCTGATCTGTACACAGCAGATCTGCATGTGCATTTGGTCATGGTTACTGTTGGGGGTTTGCCTGTCCTGACAGCCAGCAGGCGTCTTGTGTGATGCCCTGCACTATTTTTGTATGCAGCCTTTGCTAATGAGCTCACATTGGTGATGTGGCCTACCGGTTTGTGCATTGCCATTTGTGGTAGTGGTCATAGGTGTGATTCCTCTCTGTTTTCTTTCATTTGTATGCTTGTCCTGCAGAACTAATTTTCATTCCTGTGACAGTCATATCTGTGCAGATCTGTGCTGTGAGCACATTGTACCCTCATCAGAGTTGTGAACCATCCTTCTGTCCATCTAAGTGTGTCTGCCAGCTGTGTGCCATCCTACCCTGATGTGCATGCTGCTACCCCACGTCCTGCACTCCTACACATTCCTGCATTGCAGCTCTCCCTGGTTGCCTCTCCTGTGTGTGCTCTGCATAGCACTGCTACTCCACTGTCATCCTGATATTTCACCTATCTTGCCATTTCTGGGTCCTCTGCTGCACATATCTTCCCATCCTCTGTCACACACTGTCATTATTGCATGGTACATTACCATCACTCTGTGCATAGCTACAGCTGCCCCCGATATGTTTGTCCATTTTTCTAGCTGCCACATGGGCTGGAGCTGATTTGTGTGGTCCATCAGCTCTGATCTATGTCCTTCTTTTACTTATGCATTGTCTTTCCTTTCTGCTCTGTGCAGTGTTTGGGTTACGTGTGTGTTTGGCACATACCTCTCTTGCCCTTCAAATTGGGGGACCTTACTGCTGTTGGCCAACGTTTTTGGGTTCACCTATACATCCTTGGGCCATCTTACGCCACACCTTCGATTCAGGCAGCTTATGGGGTGCCTACTATGGTGCCTTGGGAGTTGGCAACCTTTCAACATGGCCTCTGGGGAACATTATAACTCGCCTTCGCTGACGTGGTTGTTTAGGATGTGCCTTCTAGTGCACCCTAAAAGGTGCATTAATTTATGGCACTAGGGTGGGGTTCTTTTTAGAGGGCAGCACAGATTGTTGTACAGTTGCAAGCAGAAAAAGGAATTACCTCAGCCAACCTTATTCATTAGGTACATTGGGGATTTGAACTCATGACCCCTGCACCATCAGTGTCTTAACCATTGTGCTACACTGCTGTTCCTCCTTGTATGTCAGCGCACCTACTTAAGATTTTCATGCGTTAAAATGCACAGTGCTGCCTTCAAAAACAGTGCTGTGACCTTGCAGTGCCTCATACAGCACCCTATAAAGAGCACTATAAGCAACATTCTAGGGTGCCTGGGCGGACAGTGCACTTTATAATATGCCCTCTGGAGTGCCTTATAGGGCGACTGATGCGGCACCTTATGTTACAGCACTTTGAGAGTGTGTTTGCTAGCAGCAGTAATTAAAAAAAAAATTAAAATGCCTCATAATGCAATACTACACATAACAGGTAGTGCCTCAGCCAGCCTTATTCATTGGGCACAGTGGGGGATTGAACCCATGACCCCTGCACGATCAGTCAATGTCTTAACCATTATGCTACACTGCTGTTGCTGTTTGCACGTCAGCACAACTACTTCAGCTTACCACACGTTAACATGTGCAGTGCTGCCATCAGAAACAGTGCTGTAACCTTGCCATGCCTCATAGGGCACCCTATATGGCGCCCTATAGGCCACCCTTTAAGCAACATTGTAGGGTGCCTTGGCGGACAGTGTACTTTAAAATGTGCCCTCTGGGGTACCTTATGGGGTGCCTTATGCAGCACCTTATGTTACAGCGCTTTGAAAGTGTGTTTGCTAGCAGCAGTAAATAAAATAAAATTAAAATGCCTCATAATGCAATATTACACATAACAGGTAGTGCCTCAGCCAGCCTTATTCATTGGGCACAGTAGAGGATTGAACCCATGACCACTGCACCATCAGTCAGTGTCTTAACCATTGTACTGCAGCTCTGTTCCTCTGTTTGTACAACAGCGCGCCTGCTTATGCTTCCCGCGCACGTTTCTCGTGCGCTAATGTGCGCGGCGCACATTAGCACACGATAATCCCGGTTTGCTATGTTAAGACTGAAATGCCCACTCCTTATATGGCATCCTGCACACTAGCGCCGGGTGCACATTAAGACGGTTTAGTAAACATACCCCTAGGATGAAATATGTTATATGGAAAAACAAATAAATAGATACAGGATTTTGAAAATGGGCCAAATGGGACCAGGGGTTGCAGAGAAATAAGTCCCCCAAAACAGCAGCCCAATGCATGTCTATGAGAGAAGGCGATTCAGCTTCTGTACCACAGAAACTTACATACAGTGAAACTGTAGTAGGGAATTGCTCCTTTCAAATCCTCTCTCCCTATTCTTTACTCTCCCAACTCCCCCAATTTCCCCACCACCAAATTATGCCCCCTACACAATTGCCCCACTTCCCGCTCCCTCCAAAAATACTCATTTGCAACTGCCCTACCACCTTGCCAAATGCCCCCTCATATTTGCCTCACCATCCTGCAAACAGCTCCATCCCCAACAACTACACCTACACAATTATCTCACCACACTGAGTTCAGTCTGAACCTCCTGCAATCGCTTCACAACCCAGCAAACTACCCTACTCTCAAAAACTACACCCCCGTAATTGCCTCACCACACCGCAAACTGCCCAACCCCAATAAATGACCCTCACAACTTCCCCACCCCACAAACTGTCTCATCCCTAAAAAATGCCTCCTGAAACGGCCCAATCTCCCTGTCAACTGCCCCCCAAAAAAACTACCCTCTACAACTGCTCCATTTTTAACTATTGCCCTACAACTGCCTCACCCCCAAAAACTACCCCCCTCACAACTGCCCCACCAACCTGAAAACTGTCCCTACTCCTAAAAAAATATTGCTTCACATGTGGCCTACCACCCTACAAACTGCCCCCCCCTAAAAACATACCCCCAAAACTGCCCCACCCCCAAGAACTGCCCCCTGCAGCTGGCCGCTTACCTCACCAACTGCCCCTGCATCTTCCCCACCACCTTACAAACTGCCTCCACTCCCAAAAATTACCACCCTCCAATTACCCCACCCTAAAATACTACTCTTCAGCAACTGCCCCTCTATCCTGAAAAATGCTCCACCATAAATATCCCCTCAACTGTCCCACTCCTCAAAAATGCCCCCTTTGCAAATGCACCATCCCCAAACATTTTCATTGTATCTGTCCCACCATCCTAGAAACTACTGCCACCCCCAAAACTACCTTCTCATAAGTATCACGAACCTCCAAAACCATGTCCTCAGAAAATGTCCCACGATCATCAGCTGCCTCACCACAGACGCAATACATACACAGCACACACAGAATACACAACAGATACACATACAGAACACACAAACATATGAACACCGCACACACAGACGCAAGGATTACAAGTAATTCCTTAAGTGTGATGTACTGCATTTTACATTATTGACATATATATTTCATTGCTGTTATTTCTACACGGAATTGTAATGCTTTCTTAGCTGTAAACCGTGTAAATGCCCCTAAGCGGGATATTCAGTGGCACTAACATGGCTAATGCCACTGAATATACCCGAGTAATGCTGCTATATGCCCTAATGCTGACCACTTAGCATCGGGGCACGTTGGGGACATATTCAAAGGTATTTACGTGGTTTGCAGATGTGCAAACTGTGTAAATGTCGCTGAAGAGGTTATTCAGTGGCAGTAACACAGTCCGTGCTACTGGTTATCCTCGGGTGTTGCACTACGTGCCCCGATGCCAAGCGGTTAGCACTGGCACTTGTCATGGGTGTTCAGGGGCAGAGTGGAAGCAGCACCCATCGCTAAGCGGGCAGTGGTGATATTTAGCTCATGCCTTTCTAGTAGAAGATCACGGCAAGTTACATTCAGGCACAGTATGCCTTTCCCTGGCCCCAAAGGGCTCACAATCTAAATCAGCGACAAGCGGGTAAAGTCAGGTATGGCAAAGGCTGGCCTAAATTTACCTGCAGAAGCTAACTAGGCAGTGACTCAATATCGTCGCTGCCCAGTTAGCGCCTGGGTTCTGTGGTGACCCAGATATTCAGTGCCGATGGCTGGATATGGCCCTGGCACTAAATATCAAGGGTTAGAATTCAGCGGCAATGGCTATGCGCTTTACAAGCACTAGCCATCACTACTGAATATCCCCTAAATAAATGAATGGCACAGAATTAGCAGGAGAATCTAAAGACTTAGAGCACATTTGATGTCTTTTGTCATCATTTGACTGTGTTTCTGTGGACTATTTTTATTGGCTGCCTTCTATATATTTTTGATTGCCTGGGGAAGTGCCCAGTAAATGGGTATTGTTATATAGACGTTGTTGTTTTTTCCAGCCTAAGTTGCCTGCCCTTGCTGGGAGGTGAGCAAAAGAGTTCTTATGCCATCATCACGAACCCTTTATCTGTGTACTACAGAGGAGGGTGGTGTAGACGTGTATAAACCTTTGGCCAGAGCAAATCTACAGATCTGTTGTTTGTATGGCTTCTGGGGTTATACTCAGCCCCACCCAGCGAATGACCTGCTACGCTGTTTTGAATATCAGCCTGAAAGACGTTCTTTTACCATTTAAGACCTTTGTCAGGCTACATTTAGAATTTGGTGTATATATTACGGTATTCCTTTATGGAATCCAGGGCTAGTCTAGTGGCTCAGATAGCAAGTGTTGGTCCCTGGTTTGATCCCCATGTGAGGCTGGAGATGCTGTAATAGCCTCTTCTGGGGGAAGAGTGACAGAATTCAAAATGGCACAGAATAGACACAGTGGATCCCTTTATAGCAAAAGGATAAAATCAAAATAACCTTAATTGTCTCTGCTATCTCAATAAATAGGGGTGACTTGCACGGAGCAGTGGATACCCCGTAAATAACAGCATGGGGAGGGGGGACTGCACAGAGCAGCAGATGCACCTACTCTTGCCACCTTGCTGGGCAGATTAGATGGACCATGATGGTCTTTATCTGCCGTCATATACTATCTGACTAAGTTGTGGTCATTACTTAAGTGTTACTCCTGCTGGAATTCTGCACACAATAATTCCAAATTGTGCATTTTTATGTGATATTATATTTATGTATGTTATTTTAAATTAAGTATCAACCAACAAAGTATGTAGAATTTTACATAATTCGGACCTTTTTATACAGAATGTTGAATTTTTTGTGCAGAATTCCAGCATGCGTAAAGTATGTGGCCTAGTAGCTGGATTAAGGGCCATGATTGCAGGGTTCTGGAAGGAACTCTGGTGCATATCCCTCAGTCAAGGGACCTCCGCTGCAATAACCACATTAGATATATTGGGGGAATATAAAATAGGGGGAAAATACCACAGTAGTTACGAATGAAGGCTCAGATCTCAATTCCAGGTCATAGTAACATGGAGCCCCATGCAGAAAGGGGCACATCCAGCCCATCCTAGCATCCAAAATCTGGATGGGCTGGACTTTCACCCAATTCTGATCCCACGGGAGCTAGACAGTCCCGCGGGATTAATATCGAATGCAAAGGGCTTGGGCAAGCAGGACGTGCCCCGATTCAGGCCCCTTGGATGCCCTGCTCCCTCCCTGTCCAACCCTGCCATGGATCCTGCATGGAGCCTGTTGCAATGGCGTCCCATCGCCATGGCATCAAGACCCACAATAGCTTGCTTTCCCAGCTGCCCAACCCCTGAACACAACCTGAATCGGCCCTGTATATCTGGGGTCTATGTCCTGCCTCCAGCCCACCCTGTCTCCTTCCCCTGCCCACCCCCTCCCGCCCCCATCCAGAGCTCCCTGTACAGTGGCTCTGAACATGCAGGGAGCTCTGAACCAGTAATTGGGTCCCGACGAATAGTGGGGGTTGGACGTCCATCCCGGACGTCCGACCCTGCTATTAGAGGCTCTGCATGTCGCCCATAGTATATGGCGGCAAATAAAGACCAGTATGGTCCATCTAGTCTGCCCAGCAAGATGGCCAGAATGGTTGTAACTGCAGCTCTGTGCAGATCGGATCAGGAATTCAAAATAAATAAGCTCCCCCCCCCCAAAAGGACCCAGTGTATTTCTATTGTTGTTGTTCACACATCTTTATTGAGGATTCCATGCAAGCCAGTGCAATCATGAATCAACAAACAAGAAGCAATTTTAAGAAAATAGATAAAAGAAAAAGCGAAAAAAAAAAAAAAGCTCACAGACTCCTAGGGGTATGTTTACTAAACTGCGGTAACGTTACATAACGCGCGTTATGTAACGTTAACGATCGTTAAGTTACGTTAACATGCATTATGAGGCGTTAACGATCATTAACGTCTCATAACGCACATTAACGTAACTTAACGATCGTAGATGTTCCGCGGTGCGGTAAAACACCGCAGAAGGTGGAGAGAGGGCGGAGAGAAGGGGTCAATGGGCGGAGTGTGGGTGGAGAGAGGCTCCTTTCACACTAACACGCTGATCTGAAGAGCTGAATCCTAACGCGATTGAAAACCTGCCGTTAGATGCACATTTGCAGGGGAGAGAAACCATTTGAGTGTCAGCAATGTACAGCATAGGCAGGGAAACCTACAAAAAGTGATAAGTGTGATACATATGCACAGAACAAAAGGGCACATAAACATTGAAAATGACCTCAACAAACTGGAAAAAAAACATAACCAAGCTGGCCAATAGTGATATTAATGGAAAACATCAACCCCCCCCCCCCCGAGAAAGCTAAAAAAAAAAGATATTAATTGTGGAAGGGTCTATGCTCCGTCCCCATACAAGGTGAATGAGCCCACAGTGAAATAGCGCTGATCAGGGCTTTCCCTTGTTATTGGACAGGTGTCCTATGGCATGCACATGTCCCGCAACAGCAGGGTGGGCATGTCGGAATGGGCAACTGGACAGATGCCGGAAAAGGGGACACAGAGGGCTGCAGGTGGCACATGCTGTGGTGCAGCTGGGCCACAGTGCGGACTAGGGTGATGCCTAGGTGGCCCATACGAATGCTGAAACAGCAGAGCAGCCAGACAGCAACTGCTGAAGGCCCAACATGGGCATGACTGTGTTTCCCACAGTGTCACAGGGGATAGTACCCAGCAGCTACCCCCAAGGGCACGGAACAGTGGCAGGCGGTGCTGGAGGAAAGCGTGGACACCTATGCAGGCACCCCTACTCCAGAACCCGCACGATAGGCAGCCGCCTACCCACACATTGGATGGCCTGAGACTGTGCTCCACCAGCACCACCAGCAGAAGGGCATGTCAGCATGGTGGCAGAGGGATACTGGTGGTGGAGGGGGCAGTGGCAGCTGTTCAGAGCAGACCATGGCCTAGCCCTGTGTAGGTGGGTGCCATGCACTGCAACAGACAGGCCCTGTCTGACCAACAGTCATGGTATCACCAGGGAATACACAGACTCTGTGACAACACAGTGGTGCAGTGCACAAAACCAGTATATTCAAAAGCAGAAGGTCACAGGTTCAAGTCCCAGCTGTGGTGCCTGCCAACCCAGTCCCCATATTTTACCCACTCCTAAAACATGCTAATACAGACAGAATCTTTATTGCAGATGATGTAAACATGCCCAAAACACCTACATTTTACCCTACAGAGCACAGACACCATAAACATGCGCATTACCTAGAGCAGAGTCTCCCAAATGCAGTCCTGGAGGGCCAAACACCATCCAGGTTCCATGCTGCCTCTAATAAAGATGCCTGTGCTGCATTTCTATGCACCGCCCCCATGGTATGCAGATATATCTCATGCATATTCATGACGGACAGCATGAAAACCCGAACAGTGTTTGGCCCACCAGGACTGGAGTTGGGATCCTTTGCCCTAAAGCAGTGGCCAACAGGGGCAGACACACCCGCACCCACAGGCTCCATTATCCAATGCCTCCTGGAGCGGCAGGATGTTGGGCCCTGCGTGCATCTCCCAATACTAGCACTTGCATGCCTTGGCAATGCCACTCTAAACCTGGGAATACAGTAAACATCTATCAAACGGTTGCTATGATTACTGGCAGATAACAATTCCAAAGTTAAGCACAATTTGCTGATTGAGCTGCATCATAGCAACTTTTCTGATGTCTGTGGAGTGTGCTACAGGTCTGGTGTCTGACAGTGTTTACCACCCTGGGGATTGACCCCAACAGTATTGCTTACCATAGCCATGCCTGCACTCTTCCCAGGACTGGTGTGGTGGCCAGGGCTGCCAAACACCTCTATAGTTGCACAATGCTGGCATCGGTGTGGGAGTGTGTGTGTGTCTATCCAGTGCAGGGGTCCCCAAACCTGTTCTGGAGGGCCGCAATCCTGCAGGTTTTTGGGATAGCCCTAATGAATATGCATGAGATATATATGCATTAGAGATATCCTCCCAACCTGACTGGTTTGTGGCCCTCCAGTACTGGATTGGGAGACCCCTGCCTTACACCTCTGTCATTTAAGATTGTGAGTGCACAAGTTGCAGATGTCCTAGACATCAAAAGGGTAGAAAGAATTTGTCACATTGCTCCTCGATTCTCACCACCACCAAAACGTTGTCTAATAGACAACATTTTGGTGGTGGTGAGAAGCAAGGAGGAATGTGAAGAAGTCTATCTACCCTTTTGATGTCTAGGACATCTGCAACTTGTGCACTCACAATCTTAAATGACAGAGGTGTAAGGCAGGGGTCTCCCAATCCAGTACTGGAGGGCCACAAACCAGTCAGGTTGGGAGGATATCTCTAATGCATATATATCTCATGCATATTCATTAGGGCTATCCCAAAAACCTGCAGGATTGCGGCCCTCCAGGAAAGGTTTGGGGACCCCTGATCCAGTGTGTGGTGGCTGCAAATACCCTCCACAGCCCACACTGCTAGCACTGTTGCCAGTATTGGCCTGCCAATCTGCATAATGAGGAGCAAAGTACCGTGGGAATAGCCAGGATAGGATGGCCTGGCCTGGATCCAACTGTACATAGCATAGGGCAATGGCTCGGACATTGTAGTGGCCGGCCACCACCTGCACGGACAGGGTGGCCACAGCATGTCCTGCTGGGAGGTCACTCTCACCCTGACTGAGCAGTGACCACGGCATGGCTAGGTTCCCCCATAGTGCTGTATAGTATTTCTCTCATGTGATATTTATGGGTTCTCTTTTGGGGCCCAATCACTGACTTATCTGCTTGGTGTGTATGCTGACATCCCAGTTCTGGGTGCACGCGTCTCCTCCAGGAACAGGAACTAGCTAACAGACTGTCTGCAGCTAGTATGTGTCTTGCTGGAACACCTTGCAGGGTGCAGTGGCTGGAGGCTTGCTGCTGGAGAATGTCAGATAGTGGTGGGGGGCAGCTGTGTATTTACAGGCCTACTGTCTGTCTGCTATTGCTTTATGGATGTGTACAGCTCTGCATTGCCTGCCCTGTAGGGTGTCTGTTCCCCAGCAGGACTGGGGTTGATGGTCCCCTCTACTACCACCATTGCAGGGAGGTAGAATGTGGATCTGTTGGTTGGCGATCCTGTTTCCCACCCTGAGCCCCAGAGGGTGGGGTGTGTGGTGGTACATAATCTGCCTATAGGCCCAACCCCCCCCCTTCACCTACATCATGTAACCATAGCACCAACACAGGATATGCACTATTCTGGGTGCATCATAGCCCATAAGGGCTAGACATGACTGAGAAATACAGGACACAGATGTATCCTAGGTGTGTCTGCAGGAACTACCTATCACACACTGATGGGGACCTGCAGCATAGCGTATTTCAGCCATGAAAGGTGCTGTGGACCTGGTGCTGGATGCCCCACCTCACCCTCAGGGTGAGCACAGTACTCGCACAATGTGACGGTCTGTGGCTACTCTGTGCCAGTACCACACACGGTCAGTTCCCCCTACCAGGCCGAGGTGCTGTGGGGGTGCATACCCCATCTTGTGCCCATCTGTCGACTGCTGATTTGCATGTGCAGTACATCATGGGTACGGGTGGGTTAATCCTATCCTGGTAACCACAGCAGACAGTTTGTGTGGTGACGTGCATTCCTTCTGCAGCCAGCCAGGGGTTTGTTAGCAGCTATAGAGCTGTAGCCCACTGGTTACTTCACTGCCTGTGAAACCAGAGGTCATGGGTTTAAACCCATGGTGGGGTTATTTGATAGGGCTGTCTGAGGCATTGTCTATTTTTAATGTACATTAGTGCTACCAGCAAAAACACCCTCAGAGTACTGTAACCTTAAGGCGCCCCATACGGCACCATATAGGGCGCCCTATCAAGCGCCTTATAAGGTGCCTTATAAGGTGTCCTATAGGGGACATTATAGCGTGCCTTGGCGGACAGTGTTCTTTATAATGTACCCTATGGAGTGCGTTATGTGGTGCCTTATGTAGCACCTTAGGTTACGCCACCGTGAGGGTGTGTTTGCTGGCAGCACTAATTAAAATAAAAGTAAAATGCCTCAACAATCACTACTTAAAGGTAAAGGGTGCTGCCTCAGCCAGCCCTATGCATTAGGCACACTGGGGAATCAAACCCATGACCCCCTGTACCATCAGTCAGTGTAGTAACCATTGTGTTACAGCTCTGTTTCTGTGCTTGCATGTCTGTGTGCCTTCTTAAGATTAATGCGCGGTAATGTGCCATGTAACGCTTGTTAATTTATGGCGCCTTGTAACGCGCGTTATCGGTAACGATGTACCGCCCATGTCCTTATTTGGGATTTCTGCCTCTACTGCGGATCCTAACGCGATTCACATTACCGCAGTTTAGTAAACATACCCCCTAGTGTCCTAAAACAAAGAGTAGAAGTCACAAAAACACGTCATATCCTGATGGCATGTAAAGCGGCTGTGCTGTGGCCAAGTTAGTTTGACACCTGTCTATAAGATACCACATCTCAATCTGATATTGTTAGTTTTTTCTACCATTACTACTCTTTAACGCTGATACATAAGCACTGGTGCCGCCAGAAAGTAGTGCTCAATTTCCTGCTATCTTTCTATTGAAACAGAACCTGCTGCAATGCCACAGCCACTGAAAAATCTAAGGGGGCCAATATTCAGCAGTGGCGGTCGGAGCTTTCGAAGTGCTGGCCGCTGCCATTGAAATTAAAACTGGACAGTCAGCACTGGAGTCTACCACTGCATATCCGGTTTCGCCCATGATTGTGGAAACTATCTGGTGAGTGGCAATATTCAGCCATTAACTAGATAGCTGAACTGCATAACATTAGGGCAGCCATTGGCGGGTGGCTGAATATCATTGCTGAGACCATTCCTGTTCCACCCCCAGACTGCCCTGGATTTAATCAGGCATCTTTCCTGTGGTCTGTGTGGATGTTCAGCAGCATTCTCTGGATATTGCCATTGAATATCGGGATCTCCAGAGTTTAGCCGGTTAATAGATCCTGCAAACTGTCTAAACCCTTTTGCGTAAAGACTACAAAGTATGTACTGCACTCCCTAGAAATAAAGTTTGTAAAGCATAGATCTCAAAATGATACCTATGTATAACAGTGATTCTTGCAAAATAAAGATAGAGGATATCGTCTCCCACACCTTGCCCAAGAAATCAGACACCCTGGGGCAGAAGAAATTCATATGTGAGAATGGAACAGAGCTAAGAAGGTTGGCCCTGAACATTCTTACTGGAGTTCGAATTGCTTTGTGGGCAAAGACATATATGGAATGTAGAAGATTTGCCAATGACAAAGATCTAATAACCTTTCCCCTGTACCAATGCCAGTCCACACTCTGCAACTCCAAGTACGTTTCTCAGATCTTTTGCAATCCAAGAGCTTTCCTCCATTAAAAAAAAACATAGGACCCGACGTTCAGCGGAGGCGGCTAGTACGATTACGGTTATGGTTAAGGCACTTGATATACCGCCCTTTACTTGCGCATCAGAGCGGTTTACATGTATACTAACCATCGCCGCTGAACACTAAACCTGGATATTCAATGGCAGGGTCATATTCAGCACACAGCACTGAATATCCGTGTCAGCTGCGCAAGCAGAAAGCTAACTGGGCAGCGGAGATAATCCAACGCTGACGGATTAGCTTCAGCGACAAAAGTTAGGACGGTTTTTGCTGCGCCTTACTTTCAACATCAAGGGATAACAGGACAGTGACTGAATATCGCCGCCGACCGGTTATCCCTGGGTACCACCCATGGAACGCCTTCATGCTAACTGATTAGCATCGGGGTGTATAGCGGCAGCACCTGTAGATATTCAGCAGCGCTAACGGTGTTAATGCCGCTGAATATCCCGCTTAGGGGCATTTACATGGTTTACAAGTCTGTAAACCATGTAAATGCCGTTGAATATCCGGCCGCTCAAGTTTATAAAACTATGAGGCCAGGCGCGCAGATGCTATAGCAGCAGTAATCGGACAGCAATAGTAGGGACATTTATCTATTTATTTAATGTTTCTTTGGCACACATGGCCTGCCACTCCCCTAGCACGGCAAGCTGCATCGTCCTCCCCCACTCGGGCTGAGCCTCCCCCCGCTGCCACTGATTCAGACGGTAGGGGGGTGACAGCTAGGCTCGGTGGCAGGCCATGTTATCTGGCACACATGACCTCCCGCTTCTGAACCCCTGAAGTTATGTCAGAGGGAGGTCAGAAGCAGCAGGCCATGTCTGCTGAAGCATATGGCCTGCCACCGAGCCATGCCCCCCCACTCGACCGGAATTAACAGTAGCGTGGCTCAGCGCATGTGGCGGGGGGCATTGTGGCTCAGCGCATGGGATAGGGATGGCACGGTTTAGGGGGGGGCAGCATGGCCAGGGCTTCTGCCTAGAGTGGATGAAACCCTTGGGTCGTCCTTGGTGGTGAATACTGTGATCTATTGACCAATAGTGTACGCTATGGTGAATATTGTGCTCAGCTGAGCAATGTTGTTGTTGTTAAGTGCCAGAAAGTGATGAAATTTTGGGGTTTTTATCTTCTGTTTTATTTGACATGAAAGACTATAGGAAATGTTTCAAACAACAGCAGATCCCTAACGTATACATCACCCTGGGCAGCAGTTATGGCACATCATAATTTTAGGATAATGCAGGGAAACGCCTCAATACGCTGTCCTCGCTTGGATTTAGTGGCTCCGTTCTGTCCTGGTTTTCTTCTTATCTCTCTGGTGGTTTCTCTTCTATCGCCATCCTGCTTTCAGTTCCTATACCTCAGGGCTCTGTCTTGGTACCTCGCCTTTTCTCTTTGTACACTCGGTCCCTTAGTGCACTTATTTCCTCCCATGGTTTTCAGTACCATTTTTATGCTGATGACTTTCAGATCTACCTTTCTGTGCCTGAAATCTCTCCAGGAATCCAGGTCTGGATCTCTGCCTGCTTATCCGACATTGCTGCCTAGATGTCTCACTGCCATCTGAAACTGAACATGGCCAAAACTGAGCTCCTTATCTTTCCCCCTAAAACCACCTCCCCCTTCTCTATTTCTGTGAATAACACTACACTCCTCCCTGCTTCCTCATCTTCGACTCTTATTCTCTCTTTCTCTGCACACATCTAACAGATAGCTAAAACCTGTCACTTCTTTCTCTATAATACTGGTAAAATTTGTCCCTTCCTTTCTACACACACTACTAAAACACTTATCCATTCTTTAGTCACTTCCTGTCTAGACTATTGCAACCTCCTCCTTTTTGGTCACCCTCTGAATCATCTCTCTCCCCTTCAATCTGTTCAAAACTCAGTTGTGCGACTAATCTTCTGCCAGCCTCGATATGCTCATATAACCCCTCTTCTCAAATCGCTTCACTGGCTCCCTATCCATTTCCATATCCAGTTCAAAGTCTCCTGCTGACCTATAAATGCACTCATTCGGCTCTGCTGCTCCTCACTACCTTTCTTCTCTCTCTGTACACTCCTCCTCGGGTGTTTCACTCTTATGGCAGATCCCTTCTCTTCTACTACCAACTCCAGACTTCGATCCTTCCACCTTGCTGCTTCTCATGCCTGGAACAAACTACCTAAGTCTGTATGTCCGGCTTCTTCTCTGGCCCTTTTCAAATCCAGCAGTAGTTGTTGTATCTTGGACTTTATGTAAGCAATATATCAGTGTTTTTAGCAAGCTTGCATATGAGTCTAATTTTGCCAAGGCATGTAATGCAGGCCCTGTAGCAAAAAAAAAAAAATTCTGCTGCTGTGGCAACACAACCCAGTCCATCCCCCTCAAAGCAGACCTTCTTGGCCAGTACCCCACAGATCAGACCCCTTCCCCAATCTGATCCCTCCACAAGTACCCATGATCTAAGCCCCTCCCAGATCAACATCCACCTCCAAAGAAGAAACTTGCCCCCTGGTGGTAGTATTGCGAGACTATCACTAGGGGTCATAGCCACCATTTTGAATCCAAGTGGCAACGGGGTGGTAGCAGAGTGGGATCACTCCCGCCCCCTAGACAACCAGGGATACCCCTACAGTGTCTTGAAGGATACGAGAGAGTTGAGTAGCAGTCCTTGCAGTGGAGGGTCCCGCCAAGGGTGGTCTTGACTTGGGGGGGGGGGGGTTGGTCTATGGTCTTTTGTTGGGGGAGGGGTTGGTCATAAGCGCGTGATTTGGGGGTTCAGGACTTGCTGTGAGGAGGTTGGTAAGAGCATGGGAGAGGTCAGGGTAGACTTATTTGTGGCCATGAGTGTGCTACCTGACTGCTGTTAGCACAGAGGCACTTAACTCCACCTCTTGAGGTGGCGTTAAGTGCATCTATGTTATCAGCAGTTGTGACAGGGCGTGGTAATGTTCATCATGCTGTCATAGCTGGCCACGCTGGATCCCTAACCAGAAACCTGCCCACTTCACACCCAAACCTTTGCTAAGCACTTACCATGTGTTTTGTACTGCACAGATGTTTTTACCCAGCAGATAAGCATTAGTGTAGGCCCGCATGTTAAAACCCATGCCGAGTGCTTCACGCACTTTAGTAAACATGCGCCTTATATTGGTGCTTTAGGTTTTCCTGTCATGATGCCCCCATTGCCATCCGGGTGTTCAGAATATCCACAGTGACTATGTATGAGATCAATTGAAATACATTACAGTTAATGGCCTGGAAGAGACCATCACAGGTTAGAGAGGAATATCCCCTGAAGGTCCTTTAAGCAACAGAAACCAAAATATCTTGAGATAATCGAGCAATTGCCTGGCTCAGGGGTTTTGTTTCTCATCTTTACTGTGAAGTAATTTCATAGGTACTTACTGCTTCCAAGCTGCAACTAGGGAGCTCAATACAAATCGCTTTCAGAGATGAAACAAAGTTAAATGTAAGAGGATGAGTGTCCTTCCAGCAACTAATTAAAAGCCGGACTTTAATTTTTCGTAGAACTAGTGCTTCTCTTATCTTTCCATCTATATCTGGCCAATATCTGTCAAAACATAAAAATACATCTGTTCAGCACAAACGAAGAATAAACCACAATTTGGACATAATCAACTGGCAAGTCAAAATAAGCAATAGCTCCAGTTTCTGCATCACATGCAGCAATTTCATTTTAACCTATAATGCAAACAAGTACAAGCAGCCGTACTAGTGCTGGAGGAAAATAGTTAATTTTGCAAGTCATGACACTTGACCATGGACTAGTGTAGGAATTATCCAAAGATGAGATCCATGAGCTCTTTAGATCACATAGGTCCCTTCTTCCTGTAAACTCATGCCATGTAATAATGCTTAGTTGGGGGTCTATCTGGGAAACACTGATACCTTGTGGCCATGGCTGATACTGCAGCCTCTTGTATCCCTCAGACAAACATTTGAGTATTACGTATAACAGCAAGGCATTTGTGATCTTTCTTGGACCTGCATGAGCATGTAGAGTTAGGTTGCAGCTTTGAACAGTATCAGGCTGTGAAGTCTTGACATCATAGTAGACTGCATTAAAAGCAAATGAAGCAGTAATCTACAGTAGGTTACTAATTGCCCCCCATTTTTGGGGATTGTCCCTGATTTCAGAACTGTGTCCCCCGACTCCCACCTGGCAGCCATCTGTCCCTGATTTCGGCAATGGGACAGAAAGGGTAGAAAAATATATTTATTTTCAGTGTAGTGCTGGGAATGTGTCAGTTCTCAGAGTTTAGATCCATCATCATCTCTATATTTTGCACAGTACGGGGGTGGGGGGGGGGATGCATCACTGTTTCTATTTCCCCATTGATTTGTCAGCTTGGACATGATATTATTGGTCTCATTGGATGGATTGGGGGCAGGATCATGACTCCTCTTCCCTTCTTCATGCCTTGTTGCTCAAACCTGTAACTAAGGTGTCCCCCCCCCCCTACACTTTAGAGAAAAAGTGTCCCAGATTTGCCTGCCAAACGTCTGGTAACCTTTCAAGTAGGCACCTACTTGTCTTTATAAAAAAGCAACTACGTAGTTGCTTCTGTAAAGATTTACCCTTGTGGACGATATTTTATAAAGCCCAGTCTAGTTAATGCATATTTTCACGTGCCTGTTTTTACAAATGCCTATTACCATTATAAAATACTCACATATGTGGCCAACTGCATGTGTTAATTTAAGTCAGAGTCACTTACACCAGCCTTAGATCTGGTGAAAATGCCCGTGCTTAGATCTGTAAAGAACACGTGTAAATTATACATTATACATGTGGTTAGAACAACTGCCTAGTACCCAGATGATCAAGGGTTCAATTCCCATCTACTTCCAGTGATACATTGCCAAGAAAACCTAGAGGCAGCTGGGTCACTAGGGGGTATGTTACTAAACTGCGGTAATCGTGAATAACGCGTGTTATGTAACGCGTGTTATGATGTCCTAACGATCATTAGCGCATCATAACATGCGTTATGATGCGCTAACGATCGCAATGCTCCGCGGCGCGGTAAAACACCGCAGAAGGTGGAGAGAGGGCGGAGAGAAGGGGTCAGTGGGCAGAGAGTGGGCAGGGAGAGGCTCCCCTCACACTAACGCGCTGATTTTCAGAGCTGAATTCCAACGCGAATGAAAACCTGCCGTTAAATGCACATTACAGGGGAGAGAAACCATTTAAGTGTCAGCAATGTACAGCCCAGGCAGGGAAACCCAAAAACAGTGATAAGTGTGATACATGTGCACAGAACAAAAGGGCACAGAAACACTGAAAATGACCCCAACAAACAGGAAAAAAACAATAACCAAGCTGGCCAATAGTGGTATCAATGAGAAACATCAACCCCTCCCCCCCTGAGTAAGCTCCATAGAACAGATATAAATCGTGGAAGGGTCTATACGCCATCCCCATACAAGGTGAATGAGCCCACAGTGAAATAGCGCTGCTCAGGGTTTTCCCCACCATCGGACAGGTGCACATGTCCCGCAACGTCAGGGCGGGCATGTCGGAACTGGACAGATGCCGGAGAAGGGGATACAGAGGGCCGCAGGCGGCACATGCTGTGGTGGAGCTGGGCCACAGTGCGGACTAGGGTGATGCCTAGGTGGCCCATACGAATGCTGAAACAGCAGAGCAGCCAGACAGCAACTGCTGAAGGCCCAACATGGGCACGAGTGTGTTTCCCAAAGTGTCACAGGGGATAGTACCCAACAGCTACCCCCAAGGGCACAGAACATTGGCAGGCAGGGCTGGGGGGGAGCGTGGACGTCTATGCAGGCACCCCTACCCCAGAACCCGCACCATAGGCAGCCACCTACCTGCACACTGGATGGCCTGAGACTGCGCACCACCAGCTCCACCAGCAGAAGGGCATGTCAGCATGGTGGTTGAGGGATACTGGTGGTGGAGGGGGCAGTGGCAGCTGCCCAGAGCAGACCGTGGCCTAGCCCTGTGTAGGTGGGTGCCATGCACTGCAACAGACAGGCCCTGTCTGACCAACAGTCATGGTATCACCAGGGAATGCACCATCTCTGTGATAACATGGTGGTGCAGTGCACAAAACCAGTGTATTCAGAAGGTCACAGGTTCAAGTCCCAGCTGTGGTTTCCGCCAACCCAGTCCTCATATTTTACCCACTACTATAACGTGCTAATACAGACAGAACCTTTCTTGCAGATGACGTAAACATGCCCAAAACACCTACATTTTACCCTACAGAGCACAGACACCATAAACATGCACATTACCTAGAGCAGAGCCTCCCAAATGCAGTCCTGGAGGGCCAAACACCATTCAGGTTCCATGCTGCCTCTGATAAAGATGCCTGTGCTGCATTTCTATGCGCCACCCCCATGGTATGCAGATGTATCTCATGCATATTCATGAGGGACAGCATGAAAACCCGAACAGTGTTTTGCACCGCAGGACTGGATTTGGGAACCTCTGCCGTAAAGCAGCAGCCAGCAGGGGCAGACACACCCGCACCCACAGGCCCCATTATCCAAAGCCTCCTGGAGAGGCAGGACTTTGGGCTCTGCGTGCATCTCCCAATACTAGCACTTGCATACCTTAGTAATGCCACCCTAAACCTGGGAATATGGTACACATCTATCAAAAGGTTGCTATGATTACTGGCAGATAGCAATTCCTAGGTTAAGTACAATTTTCAGAGTGAGCTGCATCATAGCAACCTTTCTGATGTCTGTGGAGTGTGCTACAGGTCTTGTGTCTGACAGTGTTTACCAATCTGGGAAGTGACTCCTACAGTATTGTGTACCATAGCCATGCCTGCACTGTGCCCAGGACTGGTGTGGTGGCCTGGGCTGCCCAACACCTCTATAGTTGCACAATGCTGGCATAGGTGTGGGGAGTGTGTGTCTGTCTATCTAGTGTGTGGTGGCTGCCAACACCCTCCACAGCCCACACCGCTAGCACTGTTGCCAGTATTGGCCTGCCAATGTGCATAATGAGGAGCAAGGTACCGTGGGAATAGCCTGGATAGGGTGGCCTGGCCTGGCCGCATCTGCACAGGGCATAGGGCAATGGCTCGGACATTGTAGTGCCCGGTACCACCTGCACAGACAGGGTGGCCATAGCATGTCCTGCTGGGAGGTCACTCTCACCGTGACTGAGCAGTGACCATGGCAGGGCTTGGTTCCCCCATAGTGCTACATAGTATTTCTCTCATGTGATATTTATGGGTTTTCTTTTGGGGTCTAATCACTGACCTATCTGCTTGGTGTGTATGCTGATATCCCCGTTCTGGGTACATGCATCTCTTCCAGGACCATGGACTAGCTGGCGGACTGTCTGCCGCTAGTATGTATCTTGCTGGAACACCTTGCAGGGTGCAGCGGCTGTAGGCTTGCTGCTGGAGAATGTCAGATAATGGTGGGGGGCAGCTGAGCATTTCCAGACCTGCCGTCTGTCTGCTATTGCATTATGGATGTGTACTTCTCTGCATTGCCTGCCCTGTAGGGTGTTTGATCCCTAGCAGGACTGGTGTGATGGGCCTCTCTACTGCCACCATTGCAGGGGGGTAGAAAGTGGATCTGTTGGCGGGAGATCCTCTCCCCCACCCTGAGCCCCAGAGGGTGCGTTGGGTGGTGGTATGTAATCTCCCTGTGGGTCCCAACACCCCCCTTCACTTACATCATGTGACCATGGCACCCACACAGGGTATGCACTTTTCTGGGTGCATCATAGTCCACAAGGGCTAGATGTGACATACAGATGAACACAGGCATATCCTAGGGGTGTTTGCAAGGACTACACATTGGCACTGATGGGGACCTGCAGCATAGCCTATCTCAGCACAGCCAGGTGCTGTGCGAATGATGCTGGGCACCATACCTCTCCCTCAGGATGAGCACAGGACCCACACACTGTCACAGTCTGTAGCTACTCTGTGCCACTAACACACACCGTCGGCACCCCCTACCAGGCTGAGGTGCTGTGGGGTGCATACCCCATCTTGTGATCATCTGTAGAATGCTGATTTACATATGTTGTGCATCCTGGGTACGGATGGGTTGACCCTATCCTGGTAACCACAGCAGAATGTGGGTGTGGTGCCGTGCAGTCCTCCTGTAGCCAGCCAGGTGTTTATTAGCAGCTCTAGCCCACTGGTTACTTCACTGCCCATAGAGCCAGAGGTCATGGGTTCAAAATCCACAGTGGGGTTCATTGATAGGGCTGTCTTAAGCATGGTCTATTTTTATTGTATATTAGTGCTGCCAGCAGAACCACCCTCAGGGTACTGTCACCTTAGGGTGGCTCATAAGGCACCCTATAGGGCGCCTTATATGGTGCCCTATAAAGCACCTTACAAGGTGCCTTATATGGTGTCCTATAGGGGACATTATAGGGTGCCTTGGCAGACAGCGCACTTTATAATGTGCCCTATGGAGTGCCTTCTAGGGTGCCTTATGTGGCACCTTAGGTTATGCCACTGCGAGGGTGTGTTTGCTGGCAGCACTATTAAAGTACAACTAAACTTCCTCACAGCCCAATACTTAACTCTTTCCAGGCCAAGCCCAACACTTTCGGGATCCAAACTTCTGCCTAAATATTCCTATCAAATGGTATATAATATATGACCATGGCAGAGGGAACGTCACTATTGGAACATATTGAATAAGACGGGCACAATTTTCCTGACATATGCAAACTTTAACCCGGCTGCAGAATGTGGAATAAAATATTATAGTAGGCCTTCAAAGGGTTACACATGATGCCTCAGCCAGCCTTGTTCATTAGGCATACTGGGGAATCAAACCCATGACCCTTGTACCATCAGTCTGTGTAGTAACCATTGTGCTACAGCTCTGTTTCTGTATTTGGGTGTCAGCGCGCCTTCTTAAGCTTAACGCGCAGTAACACGCCCTGTAACGATCGTTGCTGCGCGGCGCCTTATAACGCGCGTTATCGGTAACGATGTACCGCCCATGTCCTTTTTTGGCATTTCTTCCACTAACGCGGCTCCTAACGCGAATCACACTAACGCAGTTTAGTAAACATACCCCTAGGAGTCAGCACTGACTTGATGGCATAAAAAAAAATGGAGCTGCAGATGCAACTGAACAGACTAGATGGACTATGCTGGTCTTTATCTGCTGTCATTTAAACATAGAAACACAGAAACATGAAGACAGAAAAAGACCACATGGCCTATCTAGTTTGTCCTTCCATATCAACCACTAGAACAGTTCCCTTTTTTCCTTTAGAGATCCTCTGTGTTTGTCCCATGCTTTTTTGAAGTCAGTTACTGTCCTCATCTCTACCACCTCTACTGGGAGACTATTCCAGGGATCCACCACTCTTTCCGTAAAGAAATATTTCCGCATATCACTCCTGAATCCCTTTCACCCTCATCCCATGTCCCCTCAGAGCAGAACTTGCTTTCAATCGAAAGAGGCTGTTCTCCTGTGCGTTTATGACCCGGACGTATTTAAACGTCTCAATCATATCATCTCTATCCCACCTTTCCTCTAAGGTGTACATATTAAGATCCTTAAGTCTGTCCTCATATGCTTTATATTGAAGACCACTAACCATTTTAGTAGCCACCCTCTGTACTGGCTCCAACCTGTTTATATCCTTTTAAAGGTGCAGTCTCCAGAATTGTACACAATACTCCAATTGAGGTCGCACCAAAGACTTATACCGAGGCACTATCATCTCCTTTTTTCTGCTAGCCATTCTTCTCAGTATGCACCCAAGCATCCTTCTAGCTTTTGCTATCGCCTTTTCTACCTGTTTTGCTACTTTAAGATCATCAGGCACAATCATGCCTAGCTCCTGCTCTTCTTTTGTAGACAAAAGTACTTCCCCACCCCCCCATACTATATTGCTCCCTTGGATTGCTGGAGCACAAATGCATGACCTTGCATTCTTTAACACTAAATCTCAGCTGCCAAATTCTAGACCATTCTTCAAGCTTAGCTAGATCCCTCCTCATGTTATCTACACCTTCCTGGGTGTCTACTCTATTGCAGATTTTGGTATCATCCGCAAAGAGGTAAACCTTACCCGACAACCCTTCCGCTATATCACTAACAAAGATGTTAAAAAGAATTGGACCAAGGACAGATCCCTGGGGCACTCCACTGGTAACCTCCTTCTCCTCAGAGTGAGCTCATAAGAACATAAGATATGCCATACTGGGTCAGACCAAGGTCCATCAAGCCCAGTATTCTGTTTCCAACAGTGGCCAATCTAGGTCATATGTACCTAGCAGTTTCCCCAAAAGACACAGGTTATGCAATGCTTGTACTGGGTCCAGCATTGATATCTTCGGTCAATTCTTAATAATGGTTTATGGACCTTTCCTCCAGGAACTTGTCCAAACCTTTTTTAAACCCAGCTACACTAACAGCCTTTACTACATCCTCCGATAACCAATTTCAGAGTTTGATTACACGTTGAATGAAAAAATATTTTCTTTTATTAGTCTTAAATAGTTTACCCTGTAGCTTCATTGCATGCCCCCTAGTCTTTCTATATTCTGATAACGTAAACAATCGATCTACGTTTACCCGTTCCACTCCGTTCATTAATTTATAGACTTCTATCATATATTCCCCTCAGCCGTCTCTTTTCCAGGTTAAAGAGCCCTAACCTTTTTAGCCTTTCTTCATAGTATCCTTCCATCCCCTTTACCATTTTGGTGGCTCTTCTCTGAACCTTTTCTAAAATCGCTATATCTTTTTTAAGATACGGCGACCAGAATTGCACACAATATTCAAGGTGCGGTCTCACCATGGAACGTTATAGAGGCATTATAATATCTTTTGTTTTATTTTCCATTCCTTTCCTTATCATACCTAGCATTCTATTTGCTTTCTTGGCCGCCGCTGCACACTGGGCCGAGGGTTTTAACATGGCATCCACAATGACGCCTACATCTTTTTCCTGGGTGGTGGTTCCTAATGTGGAACCGTGCATCGTGTAACCATAGTTTGGGTTGTTCTTCCCTAGGTGCATAACCTTGCACTTGTCCACATTAAATTTCATCTGCAATTTTGATGCCCAGTCTTCCAATTTATCAAGATCCTCTTGCAATTTTTCACAATCCTCTTGGGTTTTAACAACTTTAAATAGTTTTGTGTCATCTGCAAATTTGATAACCTCACTCGTTATTCCACTTTCCAGGTCATTTATGAATATGTCAAAAAGCAGCGGACCCAGCACATATCCCTGGGGTACACCACTATTCACCTTTCTCCATTGGGAAAATTGGCCATTTAGCCCTACCCTCTGCTTTCTATCTTTTAACCAGTTCCTGATCCACAATAGTACACTGCCTCCTATCTCATGACTCTTTAGTTTTTCCAAAAGTCTCTGATGAGGGACCTTGTCAAAGGCTTTCTGAAAGTCCAGATACACAATATCAACTGACTCACCTTTGTCCACCTGTTTATTCACTCCTTCAAAAAAACATAACAGATTAGTAAGACAAGATCTTCCTTGTCTAAAGGCATGTTGGCTGTCTCCCATTAGGTTGTGACTATCTACATGCTGAGTAATTTTATTCTTTATGATGGTTTCTACCATTTTTCCTGGTACTGACGTCAGGCTCACCGGTCTGTAGTTTCCCGGATCACCCCTGGAACCCTTTTTAAAAATTGGTGTTACATTGGCGATCCTCCAATCTTCAGGTATTAGAGATGATTTTAATGATAGTTCACAGATTACTGATAGCAGGTCTACAATCTCATATTTCAGTTCTTTCAACACCCTTGGATGTATACCATCCGGCCCAGGTGATTTGCTACTCTTCAGTTTATGTAATAGTTGTAAGACATCTTCCCGATGTATCGATATTTCCTTCAATTCTTCCACACCTTTAAATACCACTTCAGTCATGGGTAACATCCCTACATCTTCCTCAGTAAAGACTGAAGCAAAGAATTCATTCAGTCTCTCCGCTATCGCCTTGTCGCCTCTTAGTGCTCCTTTAACCCCTTTATCATCTAATGGACCAACTGACTCTTTCACAGGTTTTTTGCTACGAATGTATTTGAAAAGGTCTTTATTTCGCGTTTTTGCTTCCGCAGCAAGCTGCTTCTCAAATTCACTCTTTGCCTGCTTTATCAATGCCTTGCATTTGACTTGCCAGTGCTTGTGCTGTTTCCAGGTTTCGTCGTTTGGCTCTTTTTTCCATTTCCTGAAAGATGCTTTTTTGGCAACAACAGCCTCTCTGACCTCACCTTTAAACCATGCTGGCAGTTTTTTGGACTTCCTTCCACTTTTCTTAAAGCGTGGAATACAGCTGGTCTGGGCTTCCAAGATAGTATTTTTCAACAACACCCAAGCTTGATGTAAGTCTTTAACCTTTGCAACTGCTCCTTTTAGTTTTTTCTTAACTATTTTCCTCATTTTATCATAGTCTCCCTTTCGAAAGTTAAAAGGTAGTACTGTGGATTTCCTTACTATCCCTCCTCCACTAATTAAATCAAAGGCGATCATGCTATGATCACTACTGCCAAGTGGCCCCAACACCCTTATCTCTTGCACTAGATCTGGTGTTCCACTAAGGACTAGATCTAATATGGCTTCCCCTCTGGTCGGTTCATGAACCAGCTGCTCCAAGAAGCAGTCATTTATTTCATCTAGGAACTTTATCTCCCTAGCATGTCCTGACGTGACACTGACCCAGTCGATACCGGGGTAATTGAAATCACCCATTATTATTACTGCGCTGTAACGTTTGTTAGCTTCCTTGATTTCTTTGAGCATTTCATCATCCATTTGGTCATTCTGGCCAGGTGCTCGATAGTACACCCCCACTGCCATTGCCTTCCCCCTTTTATATGGAATTTCAATCCATATAGATTCTACAGCAGATTTTGTTTCCTGCAAAACTTTAATCCTTTCTGAGTCAATGCCCTCTCTAACATAGAGCGCAACCCCTCCACCAATTTGATCAGCTCTATCATTACGATATAGTTTGTACCCAGGTATCACAGTGTCCCACTGGTTGTCCTCCTTCCACCATGTCTCTGATATTCCAATCATATCTAACCTTTCATTTAGTGCTATATATTCTAACTCTCCCATCTTATTCTTTAGACTTCTAGCATTTGCATACAAGCATGTTAGAGAATGTATTTTATTCATGTTAATTTGGCTATTGTTAGACATGGGTAAATTGGGATCTTTAAGCTCTGTCTGCTCCATACTTGAGGGCATTTGGGCTACTTTACTCTTTTGTGGAACCTCTCTGCTTTTGGTAGTATCCTTCAAGGATACATTCTTCCGAACCATCCGCTCTTGGGCGACTGTCGGCTTTCCCCTAATATCTAGTTTAAAAGCTGCTCTATCTCCTTTTTAAAGGTTAATGCCAGCAGCCTGGTTCCATCCCGGTTAAGGTGAAGCCCATCCCTTCGGAAGAGCCCCTCCTTTCCCCAGAATGTTCCCCAGTTCCTATCAAATCCAAAACCCTCATCTCTGCACCATTGTCTCATCCACGCATTGAGACTCCGGAGCTCTGCCTGCCTTTTGGGTCCTGCGCGTGGAACAGGAAGCATTTCGGAGAATGCTACCATGGAAGTTCTGGATTTCAACTTCCTACCTAAAAGCCTAAATTTTGCCTCCAGAACCTCCCTACCACATTTTCCTATGTCATTGGTACCGACATGTACCAAGACAGCAGACTCCTCCCCAGCACTATCTAAGACCTTATCTAGGTGGCGCGTGAGGTCCGCTACCTTCGCACCAGGCAGGCATGTTACCAGGCGATCCTCACGTCCACCAGCCACCCAGCTATCTACATGCCTAATGATCGAATCACCAACTATAACGGCTGTCCTAACCCTTCCCTCATGGGCACATGGCCCTGGAGAAACTTCCTCGGTGCGAGAGGGTTTTACATCACCTGGAGGACAGGTCCTAGTTACAGGATCACTTCCTGCCACACTTCCTGCCACTCTCCTGTCATGTGACCTCTCTCCTCCATGGCAACAGGGGTGCTGCCAGACTGGAGGTGGGACTTCAGGACTATATCCCTGTAGGTCTCGTCTATGTACCTCTCTGTCTGTCTTATGTTTTCCAAGTCTGCTACTTTAGCCTCTAGAGAACGGACTTGTTCCCTGAGAGCAAAGAGCTCCTTGCACCTAGTGCACACGTAAGACCTCTCACCAACTGGGAGAAAATCATACATGTGACACTCAATGCAAAAGACTGGAAAGCCCCCATCCCGCTGCTGGACTGCTGTCTGCATCTTAGTTTTAAGTTTGTGTCTAGATCTTTAAGTTCTTACTTACTAGGGGTTGCTATGGGTATCTATACCAATAAAACTGTACCTAATACGTTTAATATACCTTGTTCACCTGAAGCTTAATTAATCTCAGGTCCTTAGTGTATGACTGATTTGGGTAATGAGCTTCACCTGAAAGCACCTCCTGTCTTTTAAGATGTGTAAGTACCTATAAAGCTATGATTATCCCAGGGGTGGGAGGGAAATAACACTTATTAAAAGAGGGCTGCTACACAGTACCCTGTCTTGTGCTGCTGAGGTAAGCTAAATTCTGATTTGATTTAAATTATAGCTCGTAGCTGCTGCTAGGCTCTAACTTATTATGAAATTTAAACTACAAGCTCTCTGCTGGGTTCCAAATGTAACCAGAAAGCTCTCTTCTGTGTGTTAAATTTAAACTAAAAGTACTTTGCTGTTACTTGGCCCTGAGTGACTATTAAATTTAAACTACAAGCTCTCTGCTGGGTATGAAATGTAACCAGAAAGTTCTCCTCTGTGTTTTAAATTCAAACTTTAATTGCTGCTACTGGGCCCTAACTGATCCAACATAAAACAGTGGGTTCACAGATTAAGTAGCTCCAATACAAAGAATTCTTTTTAGAAAATTACCAGAAGTATATACTCACAGTTGCAGATTTCTCTCCAGAAGTAACAGTCCCCCTTTCTAGTCCTTCAAGCTCCATTTACCTCTACCCTTTGTCGCCTCCCACTCAACAAATTTCCAACCCAAGCAGTAACCTTAGGGCTCTCCCTCAGTCCAACTCCCTGGTCACCCAGTCAAAGAAGTCAATCAGATTTGTCTGACAAGACCTGCCTCTGGTGAATCCATGCTGCCTCAGATCCTGTAATCCGCTGGACTCCAGAAACCTCACTATTTTCTCGTTCAGCAGCGTTTCCAATAATTTACTCACCACCAAAGTTAAACTAACCAGCCTGTAGTTTTCAACTGTTATTGTGTTATAACTTGTGCCCATACTTGCGTGCCCCACTCATACTGTGCCCAAACTCTGTCCATGTGCATACCCCCAGTAAAAGTATGTGCCATCAGGGTGACAAGCATACTTATAAAACAGCAACCAGTGTAAGTACACCCATAAATGCCCATTTACACTCGTAAATCACTAACACATCAATGCTTGCTTATCTAATATTGCAGTTTGGCTATCTAACAACTTCCTCCATCTTGATCCCAATGAATCTGCAGCACTATGGTTTACATTTAGTAGTCCCTTCCCCTCTTTAGCTCCCTTCCTCTGCGGTTCCCCTATCCCAGTAGTTGACATACTTCAGTATTTTGGTATCATTCTAGTTTCTACATTATCTTTCCAGACTCATCCCTCCTCTTTAATCCACCGTTGTTCTATTTTGCTTTGTCAAATGCATGCAGTCTGTTCTTTCCTTTTTGCTTCATCACTGACCACATTGCTGCTTGCACTTGTCATTTCCAAAGTTGATTATTGCAATATTGTCTACTTTAATAACTACACTGCATCCAACAGCTCACATACCTGCCCATGTCTCCTGTTATTTATTTAACCAGTTTTCTATCCCACCTTATCTTTCAAGGAAAGCAGTTTATATTATGTATTCACTACAAACAGGTACTGGATACATTATTCCCTTGTCCCAAAGGGCTCACAATCTACATTTACAAATTGCAGATGTCCTAGACATCAAAAGGGTAGATAGACTTATTCACATTCCTCCTTGCTTCTCACCACCACCAAAATGTTGTCTATTAGACAACTTTTTGGTAGTGGTGAGAATCGAGGAGCAATGTGACAAATTCTTTCTACCCTTTTGATGTCTAGGACATCTGTACCTTGTGCACTCACAATCTTAAATGACAGAGGTGTAAGGCAGGGGTCTCCCAATCCAGTACTGGAGGGCCACAAACCAGTCAGGTTGGGAGGATATCTCTAATGCATATATATTTAATGCATATTCATTAGGGCTATCCCAAAAACCTTCAGGATTGCGGCCCTCCAGGACAGGTTTGGGGACCCCTGCTCTAAGCTGTGCGCATGTGTGCGCGCGCACACACCTCACTGAACGAGCACACATACTTTACAACAGAGCACACAAAAAATACAGTTCTGATTCTGATAGAAAACAACACAGACGTCTTAAAATTTAAAAGTTGTTAAGCATTTACAGTTTTCACAAGTTCTACAATGTTTTCTAGTGCAATCAATGTGGTGTACATACTGTATTCTGATGTGATGTCAAATTTTTAAGTATATAACTCCAAGTGTCTTTATGTGGCACACAAAAATGTAACCTTCCTTCAAAAGCTGCACAGCTGATATTTTATGCACACACAGCCTACAGAAAATTAGAGGGAACATTGCCCACCACTATCTGATATTGACCTGCAGCAAGCCTTCAGCCGCTGCACCCTGCAAGGCGCTCCATCAAGACACATACCAGCTGCAAACAGTCTGCTAGCTAGTCCATAGTGCATGTCCCTGGTGGAAATGCATGCATCCAGACCAGGAATATCAGCATACACAACAAGCAGATAAATCAGTGACTGAATCCCAAAAGGAAACCCATAAATATCACATGACAGAAATACTATATAGCACTATGGGGGTGCCTAGCCATGCTGTCGTCACTGCACAATCAGGGTGAGAGTGATCTCCCAGCAGGACATACTGAGGTCACCCTGTCTGTGTAGGTGGTGGCCGGGCACTAAAATGTCCCAGCCAGTGCCCTATGCCCTGTGCAGATGCATCCTGGCCAGGCCACCCTGTCTGGGCTATACCCATGGTACCTTGCTCCTCATTATGCACATTGGCAGGCCAATACTGGCAACAGTGCTGGCAGTGTGGGCTGTGGAAGGTGTTTGCAGCCACCACACACTGTATAGACAAACACACACTCCCACACCTATGCCAGCATTGTGCTACTATAGAGGAGTTTAGCAGCCCTGCCCACCACACCAGTCCTGGGCACAGTACAGGCATGGATATGGTACGCAATACTGTTGGGGGTCACTCCCCAGGGTGGTAAACACTGTCAGAGACCAGACCTGAAGCACACACCGCAGACATCAGAAAGATTGTTATGATGGAGCTCAATCAGCAAACTGTGCTTAACGTAGGAATTTCTATCTGCCAGTACTCATAGCAAACGTTTGATAGCTGTATACCGTATGCCCAGGTGTAGGGTGGCATTGCTAAGGTATGCAAGTGCTAGTATTGGGAGATGCACGCAGGGCCCAATGTCCTGCCTCTCCAGGAGGCATTGGCCAATGGGGCCTGTGGGTGTGGGTGTGTCGGCCCCTGTTGGCTGCTGCTTTACGGCAGAGGTTCCCAACTCCAGTCCTGGTGTGCCAAACACTGTCTGGGTTTTCATGCTGTCCCTCATGAATATGCATGAGCTACATCTGCATACCATGGGGGTGGTGCATAGATATGCAGCACAGGCATCTGTATTAGAGGATGCATGGAACCTGAATGGTGTTTGGCCCTCCAGGACTGCATTTGGGAGACTCTGCTCTAGGTAATGCGCCTGTTTATGGTGTCTGTGCTCGGTGGGGTAAAATATAGGCGTATTAACCAAGCGTATGTTCTCTGCAATAAAGGTTTGTCCTTACTATCACAGTTTAGTGGACTGGATTGGCAGGAGCCCCAGGTGGGCTTTGAACCTGTGACTTTCTGTCTCCAAACACACTGCTTGTGTGCACTGCACCACTGCGTTGCCACAGAGACAATGCATTCCCTGATGATACCATGACTGTTTATCCGGCAGGGCCTGTCTGTTGCAGTGCTTTGCACCGACCTACACAGGGCTAGGCCATGGTCTGCTCTGGGCAGCTGCCACTGCCCCCCTCCACCTCCAGTACCCCTGTGCCACCCTGCTGACATGCCCTTCTGATGGTGGTGCTGGTGGTACGCAGTCTGAGGCCATCCTTTGTGCGGGTAGGCGGCTGCCTATGGTGGGGGTTCTGGGGTAGGGGTGCCTGCAAATTTGTCCGCACGTCCCCCAATCACTGCCTGCCAATGTTCTGTGCCCTTGGGGGTACCTGCTGGGTGCTATCCCTGTGGCACTGTGATGGACACTCTCGTGCCCATGTTGGGCCCTCATCAGTTGCTGTCTGGCTGCTGTTCAGTTTCAGCATTCCTAAGTGCCATCTAGGCATCTGCCTAGTCCGCACTGTGCCCCAGCTGCACCACAGCATGTGCCGCCTGCAGCCCTCTGTATCCCCTTTCCCTGCATCTTTCC
The DNA here is from genome assembly GCA_033557465.1 of Ichthyophis bannanicus. Taxonomy (NCBI): domain Eukaryota; kingdom Metazoa; phylum Chordata; class Amphibia; order Gymnophiona; family Ichthyophiidae; genus Ichthyophis; species Ichthyophis bannanicus. The sequence goes on along the minus strand of CM066033.1, from coordinate 183,398,184 downwards.
AATTGCCCATTCCGACATGCCCGCCCTGCTGTTTTGGAAATGTGCATGCCATAGGTAACCTGTCCAATGGAGAGGGAAACCCTGATCAGTGCTGTTTCACTGTGGGATCATTCACCTTGTATGGGGACGGAGCGTAGACCCTTCTAAAATTCATATTTTTTTGGGGCTTTTTTGGGTGTGTTTTTTGATGTTCCCCATTACTATCACTATTTCCCAGCTTGATTATAATTTTATTATATTTTGTTTTGGTCATATTTAATGTTTATTTGCCCTTTTGTTCCGTGCACATGTATCACACTGCTCACGTTTCGTAGCTTTCCCCTGGTTTTGCTGTACATTGCTGACAGAAATGGTTTCTCTTCCCTTTAAATCTGCTCTACCACGAGGTTTTAACTCGCAGTATTTTTTTACTCGAATTTCAGTCCCGCTCCTGTGCGGGGAGCCTCTCCCCTCCCACTCTCCACCCATTGACCCCTTCTCTCCGCCCCTGGGGAGCCTTCCTCCGCCCTCCGGGAGCCTTTCCACGCCTCTATCGCACATCAGCACGCCGCGCACATGAGCGGGCCCGTTAGTGCGGTGCGCAAAAACGCATCATTAGCGTGCGCTAAGGTACCTTAGCGCACGCTATTGTGCGCCGTTTAGTAAACATACCCCTAAATTCAAAACTCTCCTATACCTCCTTCGACTTGCCTGTTCCCTGACCTTTTCTGGTTCTTATTCTCCTTCTGCCATTTCCCCTTGGTGTTATTAATTTTAACTATTCTTTTAATTTATGGAGTTCCTTTCTACATTTTCTTTAGTTTTTTTAATTTGTTTTATATTTTGTACTTTGCCCTGCTACTTACATGAAGGGCAGTTAAGCAAATTGAATAAACATAAACATAGTAGAGACGAGGGCAGTATCTGAATTCCAAAAAGCATGGGACAAACACAGAAGATCTCTAAAGGAAAAGAAGGGACTTTAGTATTTGATATGGACGGGCAGACTAGATAGGCCATGTGGTCTTTTTCTGCCGTCATATTTCTATGTTTCTGTTTGTATCTTGATTGCTTTTCCTCAAGGCCAGATTTGCAATATTAAATTCACACAGACAAGCCAGACAGCAGATCCCAGAAATTGGGAGACTGGACGTGCAAATGGCAGACGAAATTTAATGTGGACAAGTGCAAAGTTATGCTCTTAGGGAAGAACCCAAACTATGGTTACACAATGCAAGGTTCCACAATAAGAGCCACTGCCCAGGAAAAGAATTTAGGCATTATCATGGATAGTACATTCAAAGACTCTGCCCAGGGTTATAGTGTTGCAGAGTTATTTGATTTTCCGCAGATATTAGGAATGAGACTATAATATTCTTCAATGTTTAGTTTATTTTTGCATCTGCTTCACAGTCAGAATAAAAGTATGTGAAGGGGCCAATAGGCATGAGCTGCTTCTGTCTTCATTTATTTAGTATGATAAAAGGATACGTTGAGCCTGTAAATAACATATCCTAGTCCCCAGTTGTTGTGTTGTCTGTCTTAAGCAGACTGAAAGTTCTGATGAGCAGGGGCTGTCTCTTACATGTCTCTATACAGCATTGCATGGGCCATGTAATAGAAGGTAGTAGTAGCAGCAATAGTCCACATTTTTGCACATAACAGATGAAATCTGTCTGACAGTATTGTGAGGGGGCCCCAGGATGACAGTGGGATGTTATTTCATTGCTCTGTCTTTTGATGGTGAAGAGGAAAGGTTAGCTGCAGAACTGCTCCTCAGCTGATCGGCCCCCTACAATGGCTAGACCTATGGATAATTTGGTCAAGTGTCCAGGCTCCCCATTGGAAGACTCCACTGACTGACCTTTTCAATGCCTCATTGGAGTCAGGAGTAGTGCCAAAGGACTGGAGAGAGGCTCATGTGGTGCCTTTATACAAAAGCAGAAGTAAGGATGTGGTTGAAAACTACAGGCCGGTTAGTTTAACTTCGGTGGTGAGTAAATTATTGGAAACACTACTGAAAGAGAAAATAGTGAGGTTTCTGGAGTCCAGCGGATTACAGGATCCGAGGTAGCATGGATTCACCAGAGACAGGTCTTGTCAGACAAATCTGATTGGTTTCTTTGACTGGGTGACTAGGGAGTTGGACCAAGGGAGAGCCCTAGATGTGGTGTATTTAGATTTTAGTAAAGCCTTTGACACTGTTCCTCACAGACAACTTATAAACAAACTGAGCACCCTAGGGATGGACCCTAAAGTTACTGCTTGGGTTAGAAATTGGTTGAGTGAGAGGCGACAAAGAGTACAGGTAAATGGAGCTCACTCTGAGGAGAAGGAACTTACCAGTGGTGTGCCCCAGGGATCTGTCTTTGGTCCAATTCTTTTTAACATCTTTGTTAGTGATATAGCTGAAGGTCTGTCGGGTAAGGTTTGCCTCTTTGCGGATGATATCCAAATCTGCAATAGAGTAGACACCCTGGAAGGTGTAGATAACATGAGGAGGGATCTAGCTAAGCTTGAAGAATGGTCTAGAATTTGGCAGCTGGGATTTAATATTAAAAAATGTAAGGCCATGCATTTGGGCTAAAGCAATCCAAGGGAGCAATAGAGTATAGAGGGTGAAGTACTTTTGTCCACGAAAGAAGAGCGGGACCTAGGCGTGGTTGTGTCTGATGATCTTAAAGTAGCAAAACAGGTAGAAAAGGCGATAGCAAAAGCTAGAAGGATGCTTGGGTGCATACTGAGAAGAATGGCTAGCAGAAAAAAGGAGATGATAGTGGCTCTGTATAAGACTTTGGTGCGACTTCATTTGGAGTATTGTGTGCAATTCTGGAGACCGCACTTTCAAAAGGATATAAACAGGATGGAGTCGGTACAGAGGGCGGCTACTAAAATGGTTAGTGGTCTTCATTATAAGACATATGAGGACAGACTTAAGGATCTTAATATGTACACCTTAGAGGAAAGATGGGATAAAAGTGATATGATTGAGATGTTTAAATACCTCAGTGGCATAAATGCACAGGGGGAGAGCCTCTTTCGATTGAAAGCAAGTTCTGCTATGAGGGGACATGGGATGAGGGTGAAAGGGGATAGATTCAGGAGTGATATGTGGAAATATTTCTTTATGGAAAGAGTGGTGTATCCATAGAATAGTCTCACAGTAGAGGTGGTAGAGATGAGGACAGTATCTGAATACAAAGAAGCATGGGACAAACACAGAGGATCTCTAAAGGAAAAAAGGGGACTGTTGTAATGGTTGATATTGAAGGACAGACTAGATAGGCCATGTGGTCTTTTTATGTCGTAATGTTTCTATGCTTATATGACTCAGGGATGTCCTTGACTGTATTGAGGCCAGAGCAGGGCAGCTCGACATTCTTCTTGGGATTTGAATCATCTTTCTTCCCTGAACAACAGATCTCTCTGTAGCCGCCTTGTTATAGCACACGAATGGCAAGCCCTGAAGCGGCACTACTGCGTGTTTTGGTATTAGCGGCCACTGAGGCAAGTGGAGGTCCAGTTGTGACTTCAGCTGGGCATGTGCTGGTGGTGCAAAAAGGAATAAAGCACCCTACAGAGTTGGTGGAGTGGAGTATATTTTGTGGTGGCTCTGGGGGTGGCTCTGTGCCCAGTCCAGGTACACATTTTGACAAAGGTGTTATTGAAGTTGGTTTCTCTCTGCCTTGTCTAGAAAGGTTTACTCTAGAGGTAATTTGGAATGCTATTCCTGCTTTATTACCCCCAATTCAATCTCACTCGGCCAGAGTGCAGGAAAATTCTTTGACATTGGCTGCAACAACCAAGTTATTACCCAGATGAAAGTTTCAGCTTCTGAAATACAAACTATTTTCTTCAAGCTATGATTTCTGCATTAATGAAATATAATGTTCTGAGGAATAAGATGGAGTCACTTGAAAACACAATTCATAGCTGTAATTTAAGACATTAATTTTCCTACAATGCCTTTGATGTCTGCTAAAGAAATGCTTATAAAGTGCATGCTGGAGATATTGAAGATTCCCACAGATAATTCACCTCCTAGTTCTCAGGTATACTATTTGCTGGTTAAAAAGAGATCACCTGAGACACTGAAATCCAGAGGATAAACATTTGATGCATTGGAAGTTTCTAGCCTGCGGTGCCATCAGTCTCAGCAGTGATACAGGCTTTCAGTGTGGATAGAGACTGGCTTCTGAAATTATATTTCAGGAAATATCATGCCACTTTTATGGATTTAAATGTGAGACTGTATCCTGACTTGATGAGAGATACTTAGGGGTATGTTTACTAGTCGCCGGTATTGGCTTCCATGCGATATCAGAGCAGCGGCGCCATTAACTTCAATGGGGCCGCGACTCTGATATCGTACGGAAGCTGCTACCGCCGATTAATAAACATACCCTTTAGAGATGAGTTTCTTTTGTTGAGAGCAGGAGTCTTGCAGTTGCACATGTTTGAAATTTAACCAATCTGTTAAATATGCTTTTTGGAACCATCTCAGTTAACACTGTTTATCAATGCCAAAGTGGATCTTCCTATATAAGACCATTAATCTAAATGATATCTGGCTTAAGGGGCAGTTTGAGCTTTGTATTAATATTTCTATGAGTTTCCTAGTTTTCTTTTTAAATTCGATTCCTCCACATTTTGTGGGCTACAGTGCTATGGATAATATTTTCTATTGTATGAATATTTTCTTTTTCTTTGGCTAAGATCATGGACCCGAGATTCAAAGGCATTTACACGGTTTACAGAGCTATAAACTGTGTAAATGCCCCTAAGTGGGATATTCAGCAGCACTAACATGATTAATACTATGGAATATCCCAAAGTAATGCCGTTATAGGCCCCTGTGTTAACCGCTTAGCATTGGGGCATGTCAGGGGTAGTACTTGGGGATAATCATGCAGTGACGATATTCAGCTGCTGCCTGGTTATCCCTCAGTGGCGAAAGTTAGGCGCAGCAAAAGCTGTTCTAACTTTCGCCACCAAAGCTAACCGGGCAGCAGATTAATATCGCCGCTGCACGATTAGCTTCTGCATCATGTGCGGCTGTGCGGCAAACCCAGATATTCAATACTAGTGACCAGATATGGCCCTGAATTAAATATCTGGGTTTAAAATTTAGTGGCGACTGTCGAAAATCAATATCTGGTCCCTTGTATCTTTTTCTCTACAAGTGTTTGCTTCAATAATTATTCTAAATTCACAAATATAAAATAAAAATAAAAGAAAGTACTATAAACGATTTTAGATGTTCCTCTGCAAAACATCTGCTTCACATCCACGAGCATGATCCGCTGTTTTCCACATCTACTGACCTTATAGAGTCTTTGCTGACAACAAGAGGCAAATAATCCATGACAGCTATGTATACGAAATGCTGGGCATCATCGATAACACTGTAGATGGCGTCAACATCCAGGACTCTGTCTTTGGGGCAAAACAACTGGGGAGAATTCTGTGAAAATAAAATGAGAAAAGCAAGCAAAAACGTAACAATGACATCCACAGTGATCATACCTTTGTACTTATTCTACATATGGATATGCATTCACATGCCGATTTGTATTGGTCTGTGCTAAAATTATCTTACACTAAAATTAGCATACACTAAACATTTAAAGTGGCATTTTATAAATGACATCCACAAATATGGACATGCCTGATATGAACAACTGTGGGCCATCAACATGGTATTCAAGGTTAGAGATGTCTAGGAATAGTGCAATGGTTAGAGTAGTGGGTTAGGACCAGGGAAGACAGGGCTTAAATCACACTGACATTGTTGAACATAACCTTATTCATAACATTTTATCATTTGAGTGCGATTTGTTGTTTACAGTAACTTGAAAAATTCATCTCGGGCGAAAAATGAAATTAACTCGTGAACATTTTCGTGCGATTATTTTTCATAACTTTCGACGTGGATTATCAAGACAAGAGTGCATCGATGAACTTAATTTTTTATACGGCGATAAAGTACCATCCTACAGCACTGTAAAAAACTGATATAATGAATTCAATTGTGGCCGACGTTCGCTCCAGGACGAATTCTGTCAGGGTCGTCCAAAATCGGTTGTTGTGCCAGAAAATATCGATGCTGTGTGTGAACTGATAAAGCAAGATCGTCATGTGACATACCGTGAGATTGAGGCATCTTTGGGCATTAGTATGACAAGCATCAATAAGATATTGCATGATCATTTGGCCGTAAAAAAGATTTGTTCACGTTGGATCCCGCATAATCTGACAAACGCTCAAAAGAAGGCTTGTGTCGATTGGTGCAAGGAAATGTTGAAAAAATACGTTCAAGGTGCATCAAAGACTGTGCATAACATCTACACAGGTGACGAATCATGGATCTATGCATATGAGCCCGAAACAAAACAGCAATCGACTGTATGGGTCTTCCAAGACGAGCCAAATCCAACAAAAGTTGTTCGCGGAAGAAGCACATTGAAGCAAATGGTTGCCTGCTTCTTCGGCATTACCGGTCATGTGGTGACAGTGCCATTAGAGCAACGTAGGACGGTCAATTCTGAATGGTACACGACCATTTGTTTACCAGAAGTCTTCGGAGAAATTTGGAAAAAGTTGAAGAAGAGGTGAATAATTCTTCATCATGACAATGCGAGCTCTCACACATCGGCTCAAACAAAGGAATTTTTGACCGGCCAAAACATCGAATTGATGGGTCATCCACCATACAGCCCTGATTTGGCACCCAATGACTTCTTTTTATTCCCGCACATCAAAAACAAATTGCGTGGTCAACGATTTTCAACACCCGAAGATGCGGTTGATGCATTCAAAACACATGTTTTGGAGTTACCTCAATCGGAGTGGAAAAAGTGCTTCGAAAATTGGTTCAAACGCATGCAAAAGTGTATTGATTTTCATGGAGAATATTTTGAAAAACAATAAAACCAATTTCAATCATAAATATTTGTTTTTTCATTATTAGGCCAGAAATATAAATAGCAACCCTCGTATCATGGCTTGCGGAGAGTGCTGGGGTGCCATCTTCTCTACACCCTCTGGATGTTTTATGGCTAAAACAGGCACTTTCCTGATGCCTACTTGTGCCTGGAGCAGGTCTAAACTTGGATGAGATCATAGACATCCCTTATGTTTCTGAAATCAAGTGGGGTTGTCTAAGTCCATTGCAACACCTCAATCACACCCCCTGTCTACCTGGCTCTCCCTGCACTGGAGACGTGATTAAAAGCCATTTGTAAAATGTTTCTGGGGATGTTTCTGATGTCTGCATGCATGTTTTCGGATGTCCAAATCGTGACTAGGGTTTTTAAACTGACCCCCTTAAAGGACCCTTTTATTAAAGTGCACTAGGCAGTTAGTGTGTGAACTAGCATGTGATGTTAGTGCAGGCACACGCTAACTGTATCACAGGGGCATGACAGGAAGTGCATGCTATTTCACATGCTAAGTGCATGCCTGAGAATGGGGCAGGATGAGGGCAGAGAGAGTACGTCAATTGTACCTTGCATTGTGAAGTTAGGCAGGTCAGAAGTTCCAAGAACTGCAATGAAGTGTTGGGGGCAAATACAGTGATAGAATTCAAAATGGCATGGGACAGGCACAGTGGATCCCTTTACAGCAGCGGTTTTCAACCTGTGGGTTGCGACCCCCATGGGGGTTGCCACAGGATTTAGCGGGGGTCGCCTCACCTCACCTCACTCCGCCATTAAAAAAAAAAAAAGCACCCAAGTTGCTACCGCTGCCGAGTCCGCTTCTCGGCAGCGGCAAACTCACCGCCTCCCAATCCCTTCTAATGCAGCCGCGGCTCCCTGCCTCTTAGGGAACCACGGCTATGCCAGTAAAACCATTGCGGAGCCTTCCTGTCTCTTGATGGGCTCCGTGCAGCATTGTCCCGCCTCCAAAGGAAGTTGTTTACCACTTCCTTTGGAGGCGGGACAATGCTGCATGGAGCCCTTCGAGAGAAAGGAAGGCTCCGCAATGGTTTTACAGGTATAGCCGTGGTTCCCTAAGTGACAGGGAGCCGCGGCTGTAGAAGAACAGCAGGGCAGCAGCAGGCAGACAGGGAGAGGGGAGGAGGGGGCAGGGAACCTGCAACGGGGCTGACCTGGCGGGAGGGATGGATGGTTGGAGGGTGGGAGGGGTCTGACATGGACAGGGGGGCTGACATGGAGAGGGGGGCTGACATGAAAGGAGGGAGGGAGGGAGGGGGGCTGACATGGATGGAGGGGGGCTGACATTGATGGATGGAGGGGGGGCTGACATGGACAGAGGGGGGGCTGACATGGATGGATGGAGGGAGGGAGGAGGGGGCTGACATGGACAAAGGGAAGAGACAGGGGGACATATTGTACAGCACTGGAAATGAGCTGATCGGGGAGGTTAGGACTGGTAATGGGCTGATTAGGGAAGCCTAGCATTGGTAATGGGGTTGAGGAGGGACTAGCACTGGAAATGAGTTGATTAGGGGAGCCTAGCACTGGTAATGGGGTTGAGGAGGGACTAGCACTGAAAATGAGCTGATTAGGGGAGGCTAGCACTGGTAATGGGGTTGAGGAGGGACTAGCACTGGAAATGAGCTGATTAGGGAAGGCTAGGACTGGTAATGAGCTGATGGGGGGGTAGGACTGATATTGGGCTGATTAGGCAGGGCTAGCACTGGTAATGGGGTTGAGGGGGGACTAGTACTGGAAGCGAGCCGATTGGGGGGGCTTCGACTGGGAATGGGCTGATTGTGGGGAGGGGAGGATAGAGCTGCTGGCCCTGGAAGAAAACTGGGGGCTAAGGCTACAAATGGGCTGATATGAGGGGATGGGAGAATGGAACTGGAAGAGAGTGGATCTGAGAGGGGCTGCCATGGTATTTGTACTAGAAGGGACTGCTCAGTGGAGAAGGAGGGGGACCGGAAAGGAATGGACACCAGTGGCAGTCATGGGAATGCAAGTTGACATTGGAAGGTACTGAGAGTGAGGACTGGAAAGGGGCTGATACTGGGGAGGGTTACTGGGACTGGAAATAGGCTGATGGAAAGAAGTGAAGAAAACGAAAGAAGAGATAAGAAATGGCAGATGGACCATAGACCACAGAAAGAGAGCTAAGAGAATACAGGAAAGCAGAAGCCTCAGATCGGGACCAGCATGATAAGAGAATAAATTGGTCAGACAACAAAGGTAGAAAAATAATTTTATTTCATTTTATTTATTTATTTATTTAGCTGTATTTATATCCCGCTTTTCACCGGGTCAAAGCGGTCAATTGGGAGATACATTTAACATGAGGGGATATGACACACATATTTCATATTAGTGACTTGACTACAAAATCATCATAATTTTGAAATCAAATATTGTTACTTGTTATTGTGATTAATTATTGTGGTTTAAATAAGTAAATCTTTTAAATAAAAACATATTGCAAAGGCCTATAATATATTAATAATTCAACAAATGATTACAGCGACAATGCGTTAACGGTAAAGGAAGAGAGACGCATTTGATTTTATCATTGGAGGTCACCACAAGTTGACCAATGGTAAAAGGGTCACGGTACAAAAAAGGTTGAGAACCACTGCTTTACAGCAACAGGATAAGATCAAAATAAACTTAACTATCTAATTTCTCAACAAACAGGGGTGTCCTACACGGAGCGGTGGGTTCACCCCTAACCAAAGACATGGGCACCTACTCTTGCCATCTTGCCGAGCAGACTAGATGCACCATACTGGTCTTTATCTGCAGTCATTTACTATGTTACTATGTAAAAGCATTTGTGTGTTAAGAGAAGGTGGTTATTTTTGGTTATTCGCTAGTTCACAGGTGCTCTAAGGACTTAGAAAAAGAGCTCCTAGAGAGACTGGCTGCGATTGTCAGGAGACGGAGATGGAAGTTCCTGATAAACCCAGGAAGACCAATAGTTAACCCTGCGGCAAATGCATATGGACAGATTATCTCCCCAAAGCTACGTAGTAACATAGTAAATGACAGCAGATAAAGACCAGCATGGTCCCTCCAGCCTGCCCAGCAAGGCGTTTAGGGTTTTAACTGCTGCTCCGTGCAGCTGCCTCCCACTCTACGAGGGTCTTTTACCAACAGGCCCCAGTTGGCAGCACTTGTTCTGGTGCAAGCCGAAAACGTGCTAGGACATGCGTTGCCGGCTAGTCATGGGGCCATGACGATTCCAGCACTAGCTGTGCAGTCCGCATGAGGGTCAGGAGTGGGTGGGTTGGGGCAGAGAATGGTCATGGTGTGCTCAGTACATTGCACGCAAACTGCCTTACCACAGGTTCACGTAACACCACTTCTTAAATTGCCCTCCCCCAAGCTATGCCCTGCAACTACCCCACCCTGCAGAACTACCCCACGGATACCTTCCCAGACAAAATACATGCACACCACACAAACCACAGATGCATGCAAACACACCATAATACACACACACAGGGATACTGACTGTTCCCTTTCATTGATGGGCTGCATTTTAACTCTTTTCTGATGTATATTTTATTTTCTTAGTTCTTAATTCTACTGACTAAATCACAGCAATTTTGTATTGGTTTCTCTCTGTGCTGCCAATTAATATTTCTTGCCATGGACAGGGTCAGATTAAGGCACTGACAAAGTCCCGCACATACTGTGCTTTTGAGGCCAACTATTTAGGGGGGCCCTGTGAGATAGGAGGCTGGGATTGACAACCGTCTGCATTTTTTTAGGATTCTACCAACACAACTGAGCCCATTGTTAATATATCATAAATTTATATATTACAGATACAAGTTTTTTGTTAATCATAGAAACATAGAAACATGACGACAGAAAAAGACCACATGGCCTATCTAGTCTGTCCTTCCATATCAACAACTACAACAGTCCCCTTTTTTCCTTTAGAGATCCTCTGTGTTTGTCCCATGCTTATATTCCATGAAAGCAATAAACATGCTTCTACCGTTTTATATTCCTATTTCTTGAGAAAAATTAATTTAATGTCTACTAAACTGCACCGTTAGCATGAGGTTTAGTGCTCAGTAAGCATGCCCCACTAAAAATCACACGCTAACTGGGTAACATGCAATTAGGTGGGGTTGGGCATGTTAGGCACGCAATGTGAGCATTGATGATACTTTGTGATTAGCCCAGGCGTTTGGGGCGTGTGCGAACTGTGAATGTTGACGCTAGTGCAGGTGCACTAACTCTATCTCATTGGCAGGATTGCGCAATGTCATGCATTAGTGATGCAACAACAACAGGGGGATGGATGCACATGCCCCTAAGGTTAGCATGGGCCTGTGTAATAGATTTGCAGCCCAAATGGCTATTACTGGTTCACTCTAGTAAACGTGGTGCACTATCTCGCAATTTCTTCAAAACATTTAAAATATTCAATTCGATTTTTCTCTGTAATGTAATGCAATGCAATCTGGCACAGCACCATGCTTCAAAATGTGTTCACTTAGAATCACGTTCCCCATCAGGGATTTGTTGCTCTATACAACACACTTATCTTATACAGTATGTCGTTCTTTCTGCCTTTGTCCCCATGCTTCCTAACTCTCAAATATTCCAAATAGCAGCAATGGTCCGTTTCCACACCTATCTTCAATATCTCAGCTGATCCAATTCCAAACAATCTGCCTCTTCTTATTATACCAATGTCAACCATTCAATTTTAGCATTAATTCCCTGGGGGTCTAGCGTATTCAAAGTGAAAATGCAGCATTGCTCTAGTCTAAATCGTTTAATTTCTCTTCCTGGTTTCCTCCTCTCCAATTTTCGTCCGCATGGTTACTCATCAAGTTAGTCGGTTAAAATCATGCTATTTACACATTTTGCATTGATATCCAGAAGCTACGTGCACACACACACATACCCAGCCTGCATTTGCAAAACAGACACACACATACACACACACAGGCAATGCAGATACAAACACGAATGCAGAGGGGCTGGAAAGAATTCTATGAGCCATGCTTTGCATGCTTTTCTCACTTGTTTCTAATACATAGGGAATGTGTATTGATATATATGCACTGTGCAAGCCATCCTTCATCAGAGCCCTTCTGTTGGACCTTGTAAACTTTCATGTATCAAGTCAGTGATCGACAGTTTTCCACTGAGAAAGAAACTATGCCAAGGGATCTTGAAAGTCCCACTATTTAGAGGAAGATTAGCCTTCCCTCCCCCCACCCCCAATAAAAACTCTAAAGTAATTTCTGAAAAACTGTAGACTGTTCATTTTCTCAGTCTGCAGGAGGAATTGAGATAGTTTCCTATAGGAAACAAAAAGAACAGCAGTTTGTTAGTAAGATGGTAAAACATGCAGTTAAAAATGTAGTGCATCTTCCCATTTTAGGGGTTATATTATACAGTATCCCTCACTTCGTTTGCAGCTTGTCGTGCTGTGAGGGCTTGTGTGCATCAGTGATGCTGACGGCTAAGCTATCAGTAGCTTAACTACTGGCAAGGTCTTCCAATATGGACAAATCTCAGCTGAGGTGCCAGACCAAGACAAACCACCCATCTGGGCAGCAGCAGAATGGGACAGTGTTGGCGGCGGAGGATCACATTTCTGTGACAATGGCAACAACACTAAACTTAAACTACATGGAGAAAAGGCCCGGCAATCTACTTCTGTATCTTACCATGAAAACCCAATGGATAGTCACAACAAAAAGAATTGCACTATAGTGCTGGAAGATGAGACCCCCAGGTTGGAAGGCACTCAAATAACTACTGGGGAGGAGCTGAAGACTTTTCAGAGTAAAGCCAGAATTTATGATGTGGTTGAATCAAAGCCCTCAGGACGACTGACTGCTGTTGTAGCTGTGCATCAAATGAGAGTCAGAAGCTGTAAAGATGTCTTACATATTGGGACTTGGAACGTATGAAGCATGAACCAAGGGAAGTTGGAGGTGGCCAAGAATGAAATGGAACGTGTATAGCTTGATCTATTGGGTGTCAGTGAACTGAAATGGACTGGCATTGGGCACTTTGCATCAGATGATCACATGGTCTACTATGCTGGAAATGAAGTTGTTGATATGGAAGGACAGACTAGATAGGCCATGTGGTCTTTTTCTGTCATCATGTTTCTATGTTTCTATGTTTCTAGGTAAAGACAAAGAAGAAACTTGCAAGAACTGTAATGAAATACAATGCAGTTAGTGAATGCTTAATCTCTATTCGTCTACGAGGCATGCCTATCAACACAACTATAATTCAAGTATATGCCCCAATAACAGCTGCAGAAAAGGATGAAATTGATGAGTTCTATGAACAAGTACAAGCTGAAATTGACAGAACATGCAAACAGGATATCCTGGTAGTCATAGGTGACTGGAATGCAAAAGTTGGCAACAAAGAAGAAGGTAAAGTGTTTAGAAAATATGGACTTGGCAACAGAAATGAAGCTGGAGAAAAACTGAAAGAATTCTGTAAAACCAACGATCTATTCATCTCAAACACCTTCTTCCAACAACACAAACACTGATTGTACACATGGACTTCACCCAATAGATTGTTCAAAAATCAAATTGACTACATCTGTGGAAGTCAATAATGGAAAAGCTGTATACCATCAACAAAGACAAAACCTGGAGCTGACTGTGGTACAAATCACAAACTACTATTATGCAAACTCAAGCTAAAGCTGAAAAAGAGCAAGCCACTCATGAATGTAGCAAAATATGACCTTGAGAATATACCACTGGAATTTAAAGACTGCATGCAAAATCGATTTGCTGCTTTAGATACAAATGACAGAGCTCCAGAAGAGTTATGGAATGACATCAAGAAGGTTGCTTTGGAAGAAAGCGAGAAATCTCTACAAATGGTGAAAAAGCAAAACCAGCCAAAATGGATGACAGAAAAAACTCTGAAAATTGTCCAGAAATACAGAGAAGCTAAAGCCAGAGGAGAAAGAAAGACAATAGCAGAACTCAACAGAGATTTCCAATGTGCAGCAAGACAGGGAAAGGATAAGTACTATGACACATGCAAGGAAATAGAAGCAGAAACTATTAGAGGAAGAACAGCAAGGCCGCGGGTCCCGTCCGCGTGGCCGCTCCTAACCGGGGGGGTGGCGGGCCGTTCGCCCCGCCCCCTCTCGGTTGCGGCGGCGCGCGGCTGGTTACTGCCCGCGCGGCCGGGCGCCTCATTGGCTCCCCGTGGCGTTTTAAATGCCCGGGAGCCAATGGGAGGCTGGGCCGCGGCGGCAGGGGGGGGGGGATAAGTGGCGCGGGGACCCAGCTCTGCATCGGCAGTTGCTGGGTCAGGGCTGGAGGCTCCGGTTGTGTGCGGGCTGGCTGCGCCGGATTCGACTGGCTGTGGAGGGCCTGTGGCTGCAGCCTGAGGCAGCACGTGCTACGGCGCTGTCTACGGCGCTCCGGGAGGCAGCGATTCAGTGACGGGGGACTCGGAGGCTCGTGGCTCTCCAGGCAAGTTGTTTGCACTGTGGGTTGTTCCTCTCTATCGGCATAAGGATTGCTTTCAGTATTATTAATTGCTGGGACACACTGAGCGTCCTCTCTCTCCACTAAAAAAAAAAAAAAAAAAAAAAATTCTCTCTCCTTGCCTTCAGCCTATTATTTGGCCATGGCTGGCGGGAGCAAGAAGGGGGGTGCCTGTAAGCGCCACGGGACGGGGAAGGCCAAGCCTGCTGGTCCGGGGAGGGGAGAGCCTGTCCCTGTGGGGCGCCCGGCTCCTATTAGAGGAGGGACAAGGGGCAGGGCTCCGAGCCGTGGTCCGACGTCCGACCAGGGGTCTAGCCCGGTCCCCAGGCGGGCAGGTAAGGGGGTTTCGGCTATTCGGGCAGCTGGGGGCCGGCGTGGCCGGTCTCCAGCCCCGGCTAGAGGTGCTTTGGGGCGGGGAGCGGCCCCTGAAGGCCCGGGGGGGGATAATGGTCCCAGGGGGGGGAGCGAAGGGGTGGCTCCTCCGTCGGACAACGTGGGTATGGACGCTGCGAGTCAGGGGGGTCCATCTGCTCCCGCTGGGGCGGCCTATTCCCCTGCATGGGCGCATTGGCAGGGCGGGGGTCAAGGCCCTTCCCGTGCGGAATGGCTAGGGGCGTGGCAGCCGCCTTGGCCAGGGGTGGGTTCGCCTTCGCCTTTCCCTGTTTTTTCTCCGCAGGTTTCGCCCGGCTGGCACTACTGGGGGCAACCGTGTGGGTTCCTGCTGGACAGACGGACGGTGGGAGGGCGAGCACCAGTGGAGGCCCCGCGTCTTCGGGAAGTGGAGGAGGAGCGGAAGCCTCAGCGTTGACAACACCGGAGACGGGCGCGTCTTCTGCGGTGGCAGCACCGGCGGCAGGTGAGTTGGCGGCTGGGAAAAAGGCGGGGGAGGGGGGTAAGAAGCGAGCGACCAAGCGCAAGCGGGGTTCCGGTCGCCGGCGGCGGCGTTCGGGGTCCTCCTCTTCTTCATCTTCGGAGTCTTCGTCCGACTCGGTGTCAGACGACTTGGCCGGGAGTCCGGGGGCCACTGGCGGGGAGGTCGGCGTTGGACAGGTGGGTTCGGGGGTCGGCGGGGGGCAGGTGGGTTCGGTGCCTTCGGTGGCGTTTTTCTCTGAGTTATGGGAAGGGGTGCCGAAGAAGCTGCGGAAAAAGATTGTAAAACGTCGTTACGTAGATATTTTCCGCTTACTCGAAGGTCGTAAACGGTCGGGGGATAGCCGCCGGAAGCGTAAGGAGGACGAGAAGGCGGGTAGGGTCAAGAGAGTGGCTCGGAATGTCGTTAATTGGACTCGGTCTTTCTTGAGGTTGGCGAGTGTATGGGGTCATTCCCATCCGGAGCAGTACGGTATGCTGTTGGCTTATGCGGACTCTATACTGGAGGCCTCACAGACTCATGATGGTTGGGCTTGGCTCAACTATGATGAGAAATTCCGTGATAAGATGGAGGAGAATCGCCTATTGTCGTGGGGAACCCAGGATATTAATCTTTGGCTAACGCAGATGGCCATCAGACCGGGCGGGGGAATTATGGGTGGGCAAAGAGGTGGAGTAGCCACCCCTGCGCGGGCGGATCGGCCCTTTCGATCAGGCGTGCCCCCTGTTTTGCAGAGAACTCCAGGGGGGGGAGGAGCGGGGGACCTGTGCTGGCGTTTCAACAAGTCTTCCTGCCCCTTTCCGGATTGCAAATTCCGGCACGCCTGCTCCGTCTGTAATGGGGGTCATTCAGCTCTCAAGTGTGTCAGGAAGAATGGCGGGAGCGGGTCAGCCCCCGGCCACAAGTAGCGGGGACGTCTGGAGCTTGGCCCCCACCCCGGTTGCGATTGATGTGTTAGGCCCCTGGCTTAAGAAGTATCCGAAGCGACAGGTCAGCAGTCTTTTGGAATCTGGGTTTAAGGAGGGGTTTCCCATACCGGTGGTGGGTTGTGTAGGGGTACACAAGGCGAGGAATTCGCCTTCGGTCCGGCGCTTCGCGCAGCTGGTACATGATAAGTTGGCTACTGAGCTGGCATTAGGTAGGGTGGCGGGTCCTTTTACAGAGCCCCCTTTTGCAGGGTTCGTGGTTTCTCCGCTGGGTATCATTCCGAAGAAGGAGCCGGGGAAGTATCGCCTGATACATAATCTCTCGTTTCCTATTGGTTCCTCAGTGAATGATCACATTCCTAAAGTTTTGTGTGCGGTACGGTACGCATCCTTTGATGAGGCCGTGGAGCTGGTACGAGCCAGTGGGCCGGGGTGCTTGATGTCCAAAGTGGATATTGAATCTGCTTTCCGTTTATTGCCGGTGCACCCTTCTGCTTTCCATTTGTTGGGGTTTTGCTTCGAAGGGCAATTTTACTTCGATAAATGCATGCCTATGGGCTGTTCGATTTCCTGTGCGTATTTCGAACAGTTTAGCTCCTTTTTGCACTGGGCATTCGTGGACTGGGTGGGATGCGGTTCGGTTGTGCATTATTTAGATGACTTCCTCTTTGTGGGGCCAGCGCAGACGGGGCAGTGCAAGGCTTTGTTGGAGGGTTTTGTCCAGTTGGCCCAAGTGTGGGGTGTTCCATTGGCATCCGAGAAGACGGCGGGTCCGGCGACTACACTTACCTTTCTGGGGGTGGAGTTGGATTCTGTGGCGTTGGTGGCTCGCTTGCCGCAAGAGAAAGTTGCCAGTCTGCGGGTGTTGGTCGCCAATGCGCTGGGCTCTAGTAAGCTAACGCTGCGGGAGATGCAGTCTTTGGTGGGGTCCCTGAATTTTGCGTGTCGGGTGATCCCGATGGGGCGAGTATTTTTGCGCCGGTTGTCCGCTGCTACTTCGGGCGTCTCTAGGCCGCATCATCGGATCCGGCTGTCCGGCAGCTTGCGGGCAGACCTGCGGATTTGGGACGATTTTCTTCGTGGCTTCAATGGTACCACGGTGCTGAGAGACCCGGAGGTGACTTCTGCGGATTTGCAGTTGTATACGGATGCAGCGGGGAGTTCTGGTTTGGGGATTTATTTTGGGGGCGCATGGTGTGCGGAAGGCTGGCCTCCGTCCTGGCGAGCGGTGGGGCTTACGCAGAATATTACCTTCCTCGAGTTGTTTCCCATTTTGGTGGTACTGTCGTTGTGGCCGGATAGACTCCGCAATCGCAGAGTACGCTGGTGGTGCGACAACGAGGCGGTAGTGTCGGTGATCAATAACTATTCCCCAAGATGTCAGCCGGTAGCTGACCTGATGCGGCAGGTGGTGTTTTCATGCTTGCGGTTGAATTTAGTGATTAAGGCTCGTCATATCCCTGGGAGTCATAACCAGATTGCTGATGCTCTTTCCCGTTTCAAGTGGGCGCTGTTTCGGACCTTGGCGCCGGATGCGGACGACGCGGGAGCGGCGGTCCCGGAGCATTTATGGCGGATTGGCCTCCAGGAATGATCGAGCTGTTGCGGCAGTCTGTCTCCTCAGCGACATGGGTCACGTATCAACGTGGCTACTGCAGTGTGGTGTCCTTCTTGCTACTCCATGGATGGCGGCCCGGGCGGGCCTCGGATTTGCTGATGGGTCAGTATGTGGCGGCGGCTAAAGAACAGGGCTTGTCACGGGCCACTACCCGACGGAACATAGCAGGGTTCGCCTTTTTCGCAAGGGCTTTCGGGTGGGGGGGGGCGGGAGGGGGATTTCTAACGCGTACGTTGTTGCGGGGTTGGGAGCGGTCCAGTCCCTCGCCCGGGGATTGGCGGCGTCCTATTACGCATGACCTACTGTGTCGGTTGTGCGGGGCTTTGCCGCAGGTGGTGTCCTCCTGCTATGAAGGGGTGCTTTTTCGGGCCGTTTTTTCGTTAGCCTTTTTCGGCGCATTTCGGGTGGGCGAGCTGGTTTCGGAGTCGGGGCGCTTCACAATGGGAGGGAGGTGCAAGTGCGTCACGTGCACTTGCTCGGGAGTAGGGTTCGTATCCGCCTGGCCCGTTCTAAGACGGATCAGGCGGGTAGGGGTCTGTGGGTGGACTTCGCAGCGGTTCAGGGTTCCCCCTCGTGTCCGGTCGCGTTACTGCAGGCGTACTTACGCGTTCGTCCGGAGGTGGATAGTAGCCTTTTTATCCATCTGGACGGGCGGGTTCTTACGCGCTTCCAATTTACCGCAGTGCTGCGCCTGGCTTTACGACAGATAGGTGAGGAACCTGGTGCCTTTGCCCCTCATTCCTTCCGGATCGGAGCGGCAACCAGTGCAGCGGTGGCTGGACTGCCCGATCAGGAGATACAGTGCATTGGGCGATGGCGGTCGGGAGCCTTCCAGAGCTACGTGCGTTTGTAGGGGAGTGGGTGGGGGGGGGCATTAACGGGGCTGTTCTTTGTCTTTCAGGTGTGGGGCAGCGATGCTGTTGGATTTTGGGCCACTCCTTTGTCTTCTGGGCGGGTCGGCGAGCAGCGATGCGCCCAGTGGGGCTGAATTTGGGACTTCCTGAGCGGGCGGTGACGATCACATGGCTGGGCGAACGCGGACTCCGGTGGATCCAACTCCTGCCTTTGCTTCGGCACCTCCAGCGTTCCCGAGGCACCCCGGATGTGTTACTGCTCCACTTGGGTGGCAACGATCTCGCTTCATGGACCTGCCGGCAGTTGATTCGAGCAGCTATCAAGGACTTTGGGGTGGTTTTGGGGATGTTTCCGGATGTACTATTGCTATGGTCGGATATCATTCCAAGGCCGTCCTGTAGGGCTCAGCGACGGTGGTCACGGGGTCTGACCAAAATTAACCGTCAACTTGGCCGGTGGGTGGGACAGCAAGGGGGCTGTCAAATTTTTCACCCTTGGGTGGACGTGGACTGCCCGGGCCTCTATAGGCCAGATGGGGTGCACTTGTCCCCGATAGGGCTAGATTTACTGCTGAACGATTGGCAGGAGGCCTTGGAAGGTATGCCTTTGGGGGCGAGGGCTGGTCGCAGCTTACCTTTGGGGGGCGGCTCTGGTCGTGGCTGACCTGAGCCGGTGGCGGGATCCCGGAGGTTTCCGGGGTCCGGAGCCGGTGGCAAGCATGAGGGCGGGGGTGGGGTACCCCCGACCCGGTTAATCCCTCAGGCTTTTGCTAATAGCATGGTGAAGCCGGAAGAGGGAGGGAGTGGAAAATGTCGGGCCTGTGCCCGGGGGAAGCGGATGCGGCGTCACCTTGCTACTAACACGGCGGGTGAGAGCTCGCTCTGCTTGGGGGGGGGGGTTTAAAATATGTTGATGTTGGATTATGTGTGTTGAAAAGGTTATTAAAGCTGCGACCAGTTTAAGTCCCAAATGGTTGTCATGTGTTTGTTTTGAATTACTCTGTCGGGGGAAGGAAAGTGGGGGTGGGGCCTGGGGAGGGGCGAGAGGCGTCGTCCGCCTTACCCGGTTACAGCAAGGCCGCGGGTCCCGTCCGCGTGGCCGCTCCTAACCGGGGGGGGTGGCGGGCCGGTCGCCCCGCCCCCGCGCGGGTGCGGGGGCGCGCGGCGGGTTCCGGCCCGCGCGGCCGGGCGCCTCATGGGCTCCCCGTGGCGTTTTAACCGCCCGGGAGCCAATGGGCGGCTGGGCCGCGGCGGCGGGGGGGGGGGGATAAGTGGCGCGGGGACCCAGCTCTGCATCGGCAGTTGCTGGGTCAGGGCTGGAGGCTCCGGTTGTCCCGCCCGCCCACCCAGGCTGGGGGAGGCTTTGGGGGGGGTGTTTGGGTTGTTGCAGCTGGAGGGGGGCTTTGGCGGGATCCCGGAGGTTTCCGGGGTCCGGAGCCGGTGGCAAGCATGAGGGCGGGGGTGGGGTACCCCCGACCCGGTTAATCCCTCAGGCTTTTGCTAATAGCATGGCGAAGCCGGAAGAGGGAGGGAGTGGAAAATGTCGGGCCTGTGCCCGGGGGAAGCGGATGCGGCGTCACCTTGCTACTAACACGGCGGGTGAGAGCTCGCTCTGCTTGGGGGGGGGGGGGTTAAAATATGTTGATCTTGGATTATGGTTGTTGAAAAGGTTATTAAAGCTGCGACCAGTTTAAGTCCCAAATGGTTGTCATGTGTTTGTTTTGAATTACTCTGTCGGGGGAAGGAAAGTGGGGGTGGGGCCTGGGGAGGGGCGAGAGGCGTCGTCCGCCTTACCCGGTTACAAGATTGGCTTTCCTAAAGCTACAAGTTTAAAGAAAAAATTCCAGCCTCGAATTGGAATGTTACAAGATGCTCAAGGTTCTATGCTGGATGATGCTGAGAAGATCAAGAAAAGGTGGAAAGAATATACAGAGTTTTTATATCACAAAGATCAAGTGGACTAACAGCTGTTTCAACCTGTACCTTATGATCCGGAACCATTGGTGATGAAAGAAGAAGTCAAAGCAGCATTGAAAGCCTTATCAAAGAACAAAGCACCAGGCATTGATGGCATTCCAATAGAAGTATTACAGCAATCTGATGCAGCTGATAGCATACTTACAAGGCTCTGCCAAGGAATTTGGAAGACAACATCATGGCCAACTGACTGGAAAAAAAATCTGTGTTTATACCAATACTAAAGAAAGGTGATCCAACTGACTGTGGAAATTATCCCACAACGCTCTAATCCCACATGCCAGCAAGATTCTACTAAAGATTATTTAACAGAGACTACAACCATACCTGGAACAAGAACTACCTGAAGTGCAAGCAGGGTTCAGGAAAGGGCGAGGAAGGAGACACATCATCGCGGATGTGAGATGGATCTTTGAAAAGACTAAAGAATACCAAAAGGATATCTATTTGTGCTTTATCAACTACAGCAAGGCTTTTGACTGTGCAAACCATGAGAAACTCTGGGCCACATTAAGAAGCATGGGTATACCAGAACACCTGATCATTCTCTTGCACATTCTGTACATTGATCAAGATGCAACAGTTCGATCAGAGCAGGGAGAAACAGAATGGTTTAAAATAAGCAAAGGTGTATGACAAGGCTGCATAATTTCCCCCTACCTGTTTAATTTATATGCAGAACAAATCATCAGAGAAGCAGGATTGTATGAAGACAACAGAGGTGTGATGATTGGTGGAAGACTCATCAACAACCTTCGCTATGCTGATGATACCACATTACTGGCTGAAAGTAAAGATGATTTAAAACATTTGCTTCTCACGATCAAGGAACATAGTCTTGAAATGGGCCTGCACCTTAATGTAAAGAAGACAAAGATCCTGAAAACTGGCAAAATCAATGAGTTCATCATTGAAGGAGAAGAAATTGAAATTGTAGACAACTTTAACCTACTTGGATCAACTATCAATAAAGAAGCAACAAACAGTTAAGAAATTTGATGACGCATTGCTCTTGTCAGAATGGCTGTGAAAGACCTAGTCAAGATTCTGAAGAGCAGAGATGTCTCTCTCCATACAAAGATTCAACTCGTTCAAGCCATGGTATTTTCAATAGCATCATATGGATGCGAAAGCTAGACAATGAAAAAGATAGACAGGAAGAAAATTGATGCCTTTGAATTATGGTGCTGGCGGCAAATAGTACGTATACCATGGACTGCCCGAAGAACAAACCAGTCAGTACTACAGGAGATCAAACCTAAGCTTTCTTTAGAAGATCAGATGACAAGACTTTTACTTTCATACTTTGAACATATCATGCGAAGAGAGAGATCATTAGAGAAAGACATCATGGTTGGCAAGATAGAAGGTCAACGCAAAAGAGGAAGGCCAGCAATGAGATGGATCGATACAATAACAGCAGCTACGGGTACCAGTCTGTCAACAATAAGCCGCCTGACTGAAGACTGAACACAATTTAGGACAACTATCCAGAAGGTCGCCATGAGTCGACACCAACTCAACGGCCCTTAACAACAAGAATTATAGAGTATCTTCTAGGTGTAAAGCATTTTCTTATGTGTGACCTTCATATAAGTACAGTATATGTGAAACATATAGATGCTTCCAGGGTGCAGTTTGAGTGGAGCAGGGATGACGTTGTGATGTACTTACCCACTTTATAATACATACACGAATGGGAGTAATATTAAAAACATTTTCTGTGCGTAGGCCTGTTTATGTGTGTAAAAAATCTCTTATAAAATTGTCCCCTTACATGCGTAAAAGTGTGTGATGACGAGAAGATGTGTACATTTAAGTGACCTGCAATAATGTTCTATTTGCAATCTAATAAGGATTGAATATAGATTGTTATATGGAACAAGATAAGCATTTAATTCACGAGATCTAGTCTTCTTATGTCATACAGGCACTTATACTGGATGTTGTAAGAGGAAAAAGCTTGAAAGCTGTTTTCAGCAGAAATGGCTTTTATATGTATTTTTTACATGTTGAAAGTCTTTTATATAAAAAAATTGCTTAAAAAAGCAAATGATGAGATATGTCCTGTGTTAAGCCTTAAAAAATGGCTATGGGGTGCAATTGTTTTGATGCCTCTTAAAATTTAAAAAAAGAAATATATATATATCTACATATATAGATATATAGATATAAAATTGTGTGTTGCACCAGTATGTTTACTAAAACTCATTAGGCTTTTGCAGCTAATGCACTGTTATCATGCGAATAGCGACGAGTTAGCTGCAAATGTGGTGCGTTATCTTTTGGGGGCCAGCACAGCATTTCCCCAAATCCACCAAAATTTCAAAGAGCCAGCCTGGCAGCAACATAACACTTTAATGGTGACCATATGCTATTTGCACTTGCGGTAACCACAGTTGCGGACATGCCCACTCTCTGCCTCTTTGCCACCTGCTCTTGTACGTACCATACTTGCTACAGATAGTGCAAAAGATTGCTGCACTATTAACATGGGACAATAGTGCACACTCTCAGCCGTGTTAACAGGTAGCACAGCCTAGTAAACTGACCCCTAAGTTTATATCTTTTGGTAGAACTTCATTTGTTGAGTGTCTTTATAAATTTGGCATAAAATAGGCCCCATTTCGGACATTCACATAGGTACTCTGTTATAAAATTAGTCCCTACATGCCTAAAGAAAAAATTGTCAATACTTTAGTCCATAAATTTTCCATAAGTATATCCTCAATATAGTCTGTGTAAAAGGTCTATCTTACACTTCGAGTTCCTCTATTTTTCTGATTGATATCACTGCATGAACACAATGTATCCTGTTAAATGAAGCTGTCAGACAGCCACATATAAATCTGATGAGTGGGTAAGATAGCAGAGTCAATTTACTTCTCTCTAGCCAGATATGCAGCTGCATTACATGGGTAAAAGTGCAGCTCAATATCTAGTCCAATTTAGCTGTCAGAATTGGAGCAGTTGACTTCAGGACCCCTTTTACTAACACATAGCAAGTGCTATCTGCCACAGAGCCCATAGGCCATGCAGCAGAAAGCAAATGCTAAGCATTCAGTAAAAGGGGCTCTTAGTGTGACTGGCTTTCTGGCTAAACTTGGGGGTCCTTTTACTGAAGTGTGCTATATAGTTAATGTGTGATTTGGCATGCATTAATTGCAAGCTTGGGCACACGGTAACAGTTACCATGAGGGCATGAAAGTTAGCACATGCCGATGTTTGTGCTAACTGCCAATCGTGCATTAGGGTGTGGATTGGGCGGGTTAGGCAAGACAGTGGTCATGGTGAGCACATTGCAGTTAGCGTGGGGGGGGGGCATATCATGAGCTGTCAATGCTGTACTTAGGGTGGGTGCGTTCACCTCTGCATCACTAGGTGGAGGTAAGTGCACCTGCAGTAATAGCACTGTGCCTTCAGGTATGCAGTCACGCATCGACCATCGAGAACACGCTGACCACACCCCTGATAGTTCCAATGGAGGATTTGCATTTAATGCACATTAACCTAATGTATTTTAGCAAAAGAGTTCCTTCACTGCAGGGCCAGTGCAAGGATATGAGCCCTCAAACCTGCTGCCCTCCTACTTTCACCCACACCCCCATTACCACCATCCCACCACTCTACAGGACCTTCAGTGGTGGCAATGGAGTTTAAATGGCAACACAATCCTTACCCAGACTCTCTGGCACTATGTTGCTCTTCCTGTTCTCTTTGATCTGCTGCTTCCACCCCTCCAATGCAGACTTCCGCCACCCATGCAAACAGGAAGTGTGAATGGAGTGGATGGAAGCAGGAAGAGTAACATAGTGCCAGAAAGTTTGGGTAAGGACTGCGTTGCCATTTGAACTCCATTGCCACCACTGAAGGTCCTGGAGAGGGGCAGCAGCAATGGGTGCCCTGGGACCACTGGTGCTCTAGGTGACCACCTAGTTCGCCTAATGGGTTACTTCAGCCCTGCTTCACAGACTGGTACTAAAGTCAGTGCTCATTATCTAAGTCCTATTTATGACTCCCCCTCCTCTCATAGTTTTCCTAGCAGACGGGTTTCCTGCCGGATCCTGCTCCCTCTTTCCCCCATCATTAAGATATCCCACCCTGCTAACTACCACAGACATGCCTGGACTTCCCAAAGTTACTCGGTGGGAGCTGGCGGAAGGATACATCAGCTGGACTTATCTAGCTCCTCTGCCATCTCCATCTGACAAAATTTGGGGAGTTCTGAGGTGGTGACTGGGGTGTCAACATAGTGGGGAAATATTTTAGAAATTGGGCAAGGAAGAGAGAATCAGGTCGGGGATTGGCCTACCTTCACTGGATGATTTATAATTGGGTGTTCGGAGGAAGATCGGGTATGGGAGTAGGCTGTATGCACATTTTTAAATTGATACTGGATTGATACTGCGAAGGAGGAGGAGGAGGACCTGACAACAAAGGGCACATTTGATTTTTCTTTTTTTTTGAAGTAAGAAGGAAGGGACACTTAGAACAGTGTTTTTCAACCTTTTTTGTGCAAAGGCACACTTTTTTCATGAAAAAAATCACAAGGCACACCACCATTAGAAAATGTTAAAAACATTTACCTCTGTGCCTATATTGACTATATATAAAGTAATTCTCTTGAATAGGAATCAAACACTCACACCAACCCCCCTCCCCTGCTGGTTCACACCAACCCCCCTCCCCTGCTGGGTCACTCACACCACCCCCCCCCCTCCACTGCTGGTTCACTCACCCTCCCCCCTGTCACTTACTCACCCCTCCTGCTGGGTCACTCACTCACTTACCCCCCCTCCCCTGCTTGTTAACTCACACCATCGCCCCCCCCCCCTTGCTGGTTCAATCACACCACCCCCCCTCCTCTGCTGGTTCACTCACACTCCCCCCCTCCTTGATGGTTCACTCACACACACACACCCACACACACCCCCCCTCTGCCCAAGCCGCTGCTTCTGCTTTGTACAGAGCAGCGGCTGCACTACACTTACATTGAAAAGTAAAGAGAAACTGTGTCAGGAGCCCTCCGGTCATCGCAGAGCCCGAGGAAGTGATGTCATGGGGGCGGGCTCCTCACAGGCTGTCTTTCCTTTTCAAATTAACTTTATTGCAGCTAAAGTTAATTTGAAAAGGAAAGACAGCCTGTGAGGAGCCCGCCCCATGACATCACTTCCTCGGGCTCTGCATGATCGGAGGGCTCCTGACACAGTTTCTCTTTACTTTTCAATGTAAGTGTAGTGCAGCCGCTGCTCTGTACAAAGCAGAACCAGCAGCTGCACTGCTATAGGGAATCGCGTTCGCGCCGCGGACTTCGGCACAAAAGCCGGTTTTTTGCTCTGGCCGCTCCCGATCTTGCGGCCAGAGCAAAAAACTGGTTTTTCAATGGCCGGTTTTACAACTGTGCCGGCAGCCGGCCTGGCTATGGAAAAACCGGCCAGGCCGGCTGAAAACCGGCCGGTTGGCAACCCTAATTTGTGAGCCGAGGCCACATGTTACGGATGAAATTGGAATTTTTCCCACGGCACACCAGACAATATCTCACGGCACACTAGTGTGCCGCGGCACAGTGGTTGAAAAACGCTGACTTAGAGGACATTCTTTTGTAAGGGTGTATGGAGAAGGTTGTTGAACAGAACTGGGCCTGCTAATACAATTCCTAAATTTCTCTGGCCACATTTAGCCAGTTAGTCCTGAATATTGCTCCAACAGGCTAAATATTAACCTATCCCTGAATGCCTTCAACCTAACCCCCTTTTTTGCCAGTTAAATCTGTGCATACAGCAATTCTTGACACACAGAAATTCTTTACACACAGACCTAGCTGGTCAGAGAAGGAGTATGTAAGTTAACTCTTTTGAATATTGAAGGATACCCCTATGAAGAGACGCTAAAAAGGTTAGGGCTCTTAAACTTGGAAAAGAGACGGCTGAGGGGAGATATGATAGAAGTCTATAAATTAATGAACGGAGTGGAACAGGTAAACGTAGATCGATTGTTTACGTTATCAGAATATAGAAAGACTAGGGGACATGCAATGAAGCTACAGGGTAAACTATTTAAGACTAATAAGAGAAAATATTTTTTCACTCAACGTGTAATCAAACTCTGAAATTTGTTACCGGAGGATATAGTAAAAGCTGTTAGTGTAGCTGGGTTTAAAAAAGGTTTGGACAAGTTCCTGGAGGAAGTGTCCATAAACCATTATTAAAGGGGACTTCGGAAATCCACTGCTTGCCCCAATACAAGCATTGTGGAACCTGTGTCTTTTGGGGAAACTGCTAAGTACTTGTGACCTAGATTGGCCACTGTTGGAAACAAGGTACTGGACTTGATGGACCTTGGTCTGACCCAGTATGGCATATCTTATGTTCTTGTATTGACCTCATTGTACGCATATTACCATTTAGATTTCATAGAGACAATGGTGGTCATTTTAGAAACCTTATTTGTGCTTTGGATGTCTGAACATGGGCTTGGAGATGTTCAAAAAACAGAGATGTTTGCAGAGGCATTTAGAAACCGGTTCTGGGGACATCCTCAGCATGAGGACATCTGAATCTGAATGGGATCGTGGAGGAGGCATGCACAGGGCATTCCTGGGAACCTGGAGGCATGGTTAGGGCATTCTCAGGGGCCAGGATATCCCTGCCTGATCACAGAATGTCATGGACGCCCAGCGTCACGACTAACCTTAGACCTGCTACAAGACACAAATAGCGATGAGCATGCATCTTAAAAGTGCTACAAAACATCCAAAGGGTGTACAGAAGAATGTACTCACTCATCCCCAGTACTCAGCACCATGTCAATGGCAGCAGTAGTGCGATTTGAACCCTGGATGCTCTAGTTCCTAACCAACTACTCTAACCATTAGCCTACCCTAGAGATCTGGGTCCTATAATACTGTTCTGGGGATGTCTAAGTAGATGGGGATGCAGACGTCCATATTGGGCACATCCAGGTTTGTGAAATCACGTATTTAAATGCTGCTTTTGCCCACTCAAAATTCAATGATCATTTCCAAAGGAGTGCAGTCTCTTTTTTTAGAACAATTTTCAACCCTGCACTTAAAAAGAAATGTAGAGCGAGACAGTCAAACACTTCATATGGAAGACCATCACTTCAAACAGTATTCCATGTACATCAAAATCCTGTCCCAACTTGAGTTTCATCAGCAGCATCCAACTGCTTCAGGGGATTCATATTAATTCAGCTGGCACGACGGTGCATTCATGAACTCAGCCCAGCGTCCCAAACTTCCATCATGTCGCTGAGCACACCACCGCCAGCGTTTATGATGCACTGTTTTCAGCAGCGTCCTGCTGATTGAAGGGTCTATGCAGATGAGTGCTCTATAATGCTTTTTAAGTGCAGTATTGAAAAATGTTCTGAAATAAAGAGACTACACTCCTTTGGAACCAATGATTGAATTTTTAAACAGTGTTTAATTAGTTGTAAATTTGCCACTCCTCCGAGTTCCATTTTTCAAAACATCGAAAAAACCCAAAAGCAAAGTGTGGTTTTTTTGTATTTATATTGCCTTTATAAAATAGGCACAACATATGCACCTATGTGCCTTGACCGTTCAGGCGTCCTGGTGTCCATTGCTTTCCCAAGGCACACAACTATGAAAAAAAATGTGCAATAGTTATTTCCTTCAAGGCCAAATGACGCTTCTTCCTCACGATGGTTGCAGTCTGTTAGAAATTTTTGCTTTGCTTTTTGTTAAGTAAAATTGAAATGAACTGCCAAAATGAGATTCTTGAGCTGGCTATTGCTATGCCCAGCCCTCCAAATCCCACGTGTCCCTTCTGATGTTTTTTTGGGTGTAGTTTCAGAAAAATGTAAGAGATTTGGGAACATCCCAAAGTATTTTTTTGATTTGGAACTCCATATAAAAGAGTTGGCGAGAAAAGGTTTTATGAAATTATAGATGATTAGATTGCGCTGAGAAAGTCTTGTCGTTCTCTCCTTAATGAGAACTCATCTTGACCCCTGTAACAGCCCCTTTGTTGGCCTGTCATTTACGGTAAGGAGAAACTTCAAATTTTATGGGCCACAGCTGCCTGGATGATTTTGGTTAACTCTTGCAGAGAGAGCGAGCTACTCTGATGTTGAAGGAACTTTACTGATTCCCTCTTAGCACCAGCATCAAATTTAAAATATTCTCGTTGACATACAAAATAATACAAGGTTTAGGTCACCTTTATTTAATGGACAAATTAGCCTGTGCAACTTAGGTACAGACAAGAGGCTTTTTTATGTCTTTCTTTAAGCAGTTTCTTGCAACAGATCAAATCAGATCTAGGGCCTTTTCATTAGTAGTTCTTAACTTCCTGTACTTTAGTTTTCCTTTGCCCTCAGACAACCTGCCTATTTTCCAGATTAGCTCTAATTCATCTTTGCATGTTTTTTAAAGCTGTTTGGGCTTTTACATCAGGCAGTTTTACATCTTTTAGTTTTTATAGTGTTCTGTTTATTGCATTTTTTAATGCTTTACTTCATTTACCATTTCACAGTGATACTGTCAGGATTGGCAGTCTATGGGGTATGTTTACTAAACCGCGCAAATGTGCGGGGTGCACTTGAGCGTGCACAAAGGTACCTTAGCGCATGCTAATAGTGCGTTTTTGGTGCCCCGCACGCGTGCGCACCCCCGCACAAGTGCGCTCCGCCCGCACAAGAGCGGGGCGCGCTGATGTGCGATAGAGGCGTGGAAAGGCATTTCGAGGGCGGAGGAAGGCTCCCGAGGGGTGGGGAGACGGGGTCCATGGGTGGAGAGTGGGAGGGGAGAGGCTCCCCGCATAGGAGCGGGGCTGAATTTCGGCAAAAAAAATACCGCGAGTGAAACCCTCGCGTTAGAGCCAATTTAAAGGAAAGAGAAACCATTTCCGTCAGCAATGTACAGCAGAACCGGGGAAACCAAAAAAACGTGAGCAGTGTGATACATGTGCACAGAACAAAATTCCAAATAAAACCTTAAAATGACCACAAGAAAAATTGAAAAAATTTATAATTCAGCTGGGCAACAGTGATATCACTGGGCAACAAAAAAAAACACTCCCAGGAAAGCTAAAAAAAGAAAAGAAATGATTTTTGGAAGGGTCTACGCTCCGTAGACTCTTTCAAAAATCACTTCATTTTAGTGGAGCTTTCCTGGGAGTGTTTTGTATGTTGCCCATTGCTATCACTGTTGCCCAGCTTGGTGTTGTTTTTTTTCCACTTTTTTGCAGGTCATTTTTGAGGTTTATTTGCACTTTTGTCCCCATACAAGGTAAATGAGCCCACAGTAAAATTGTGCAGAGCAGGGTGTTTGACTCGTGCGGCCAGGTTTCCTATCTCCAGGGACTGCACTGTCTCTGTGGCCACAGTGTGGTGCAGCGGGTCACAGGTTCAAGTCCCAGCTGGGGCTCTTGCCAACCCCGTCCCCATAGTTTTACCCACCACTAAACAGTGATAGTACAGACACTCCTTTATTGCAGAGAACATAAGCATGGTTCCAACACCTATATTTTACCCTACACCGCACACAAACCATAACAATGGGCATTACCTACAGCCGAGTCCCCCAAATTCAGTCCTGGAGTGCTACAACTCAATCAGGTCATATGCATTTTCCCAGATAAGGACATGTCTGCATGTTGGCGGAAGGGTACAGGTGGCGGAGGGGGCAGTGGCTGCAAGCCACAGCACACAGTGGCCTAGGCGTGTGCAGGCTGGCACCGTCCACCGCAACAGACAGGCTCTGTCGGATGTACATTCATGGACTCCCCAGGGAAAGCAGCATATCTGTGGCAACACGGTGGTGCAGTGCACACAGACAGTGTATGCAAGAACAGAAGGTCATAGGTTCAAAGGCCAGCTGGGGCTACTGCCAATCCTGTCCACATATTTTTCCCACAACTAAACCGTGATAGTAAGGACAAACCTTTATTGCTGAGAACATACGCATGGTTAATACGCCTAAACAGGCGCATTACCTAGAGCAGAGTCTCCCAAATGCAGTCCTGGAGGGCCCCACACCATTCAGGTTCCATGCTGCCGCTAATAAAGATTCCTGTGCTGCATATCTATGCACCACCCCCATGGTATGCAGATGTAGCTCATGCATATTTATGAGGGACAGCATGAAAACCCAAACAGTGTTTGGAACACCAGGACTGGAGTTGGGAAACTCTGTCGTAAAGCAGAAGCCAACAGGGCCAGACACACCCACACACGCCCCCACAGGCCCCATTGGCCAATGCCTCCTGGAGAGGCAGGACATTGGGCCCTGCCTGTATCTCCCAATACTAGCACTTGCATACCTTAGCAATGCCACCCTACACCTGGGTATACGGTACACAGCTATCAAACGTTTCCTATAATAACTGGCAGATATCACTTCCTACGTTAGGCACATTTTGCTCATTGAGCTCCACCATAACAATCATTCTGATGTCTGCGGTGTGTGCTGCAGGTCTGGTCTCTGACAGTGTTTACCACCCTGGGGAGTGACCCCCAACAGTATTGCGTACCATATCCATGCCTGTACTGTGCCCAGGACTGGTCTGGTGGGTATGGCTGCTGAACTCCACTGTAGTAGCACAATGCTGGCATAGGTGTGGGGGTGGCTGTCTGTCAATCCAGTGTGTCGTGGCTGCAAACACCTTCCACAGCCCACACTGCCAGCAATGTTGCCAGTATTGGGCTGCCAATGTGCATAATGAGGAGCAAGGTACCATGGGTATAGCTCGGACAGGGTGGCCTGGCCAGGGTGCATCTGCACAGGGCATAGGGCACTGACTGGGACATTTTAGTGCCCGGCCACCACCTACACAGACAGGGTGACCTCAGTATGTCCTGCTGGGAGATCACTCTCACCCTGACTGTACAGTGACCACAGCATGACTAGGCACCCCCATAGTGCTATATAGTAGTTTTCTCATGTGATAGATATGGGTTTCCTTTTGGGGCCTAGTCACTGATTTATCTGCTTGTTAAGTATGCTGACATCCCAGTTATGGGTGTATGCAGCTCCACTGGGAACATGCACTATGAACTAGCTAGCGCAGTGTTTCCCAACCCATTCCTATGGGGCACACCGGCCAGTCAGGTTTTCGGGATATCCCTAATGACTATGCATGAGATATATATGCATTAGAGATATCCTGCCAACCTGACTGGTTTGTGGCCCTCCAGGGCTGGATTTGGAGACCCCTGCCTTACACCTCTGTCATTTAAGATTGTGAGTGGGCAAGGTGCAGATGTCCTAGACATCGAAAGGGTATATAGAATGTGACACATTCCTCCTCGATTCTCACCACCACCAAAACATTGTCTAATAGACAATATTTTGGTGGTGGTGAGAAGTGAGGAGGAATGTGACACATTCTATATACCTTTTTGATGTCTTGGACATCTGCACCTTGCCCACTCACAATCTTAGATGACAGAGGTGTTAGGCAGGGGTCTCCAAATCCAGCCCTGGAGGGCCACAAACCAGTCAGGTTGGCAGGATATCTCTAATGCATATATATCTCATGCATAGTCATTAGGGATATCCCGAAAACCTGACTGGCCGGTGTGCCCCATAGGACTGGGTTGGGAAACACTGAGCTAGCAGACTGTTTGCAGCTGGTATGTGTCTTGATGGAGTGCCTTGCAGAGTGCAGTGGCTGATGGCTTGCTGCAGGAGACTATCAGATAGTGGTGGGGTGCTGCTTAGCATATACAGGCCTAATGTCTGTCTGATATTGTGTTATGGATATGTATAGAGCTGCATTGACTGCCCTGTGGGGTGTCTGTTCCTCAGCAGGAATGGGGTTGATGTTCCCCTCTACTGCCACCTTTGCAGAGAGGTAGAATGTGGATCTATGGATAACAGGCCCTGCTTGCCACCCTCAGCCCTGGAGGAGGAGGGGGGTGGTGGTGGTGCATAGCCCACCTAGGCGTCCATGATGGCTACACCTGATTGGGACAGACAGAGATATCTCAAGGTGTTTGTGCAGAAACTACCTATCTCACACATTAACACTGCTTTGGACCTCCTGCATGGCATCTTTCAGACAAGGAAGGTGTTGTGGACCTGGTCCTGGGCGCCTCATCACACACTCAGGGTGAGCACAGTACCCGCACAATGTGACAGTGTGTAGCTACTCTGTGCCAGTAGAACACCCGGTCAGTACCCCCTACCAGGCCGAGGTGCTGTGTGGGTGCACCCAGTCACTTCCCTCCTACCAGGCCGTGGTGCTGTGGGGGTGCATTCCCCATCTTGTGTTCATCTGTGGACAGCTGATTTGCATGTGCAGTGCATCATGGGTACGGGTGGGCTAACCCTATCCTGGTGACTACAGCAGACTGTCTGTGTGGTGACGTGCAGGCTCTCTGCAGCCAGCCAGGGGCATGCTAGTAGCTATAGAGCTGTAGCCCAATGGTTACATCGCTGTCTATGAAGCCAGAGGTCATGAGTTCAAACCCACAGTGGGGTTTTTTGATAGGGTTGTCCAATGCATTATCTGTTTTTTAATGTACATATTTTGATGCCAGCAAAAACACCCTCAGCGTACTGTACCCATAAGGTGCCTATGAGGGCGCTTTATAGGGCGCCCTATAGGGCACCTTATGGTTTCCGTCCATATAAGGGGCACTATACATTTTCCTGTGACGCAACGTATAGGGTTTCATGCTATTTTTATTTTTATTTATTTAGTATACATTTGTATACCGCTACTTCCAGCGATCATCAGCGGTTTGATTACAGATTGGAAATTGTCAAATCATGACAGGAAATTTTTGAGGTATAAACACATTGATTAGACAGGAAAGCACAGCACACAGAGAACTATTTTACAGGAAACATGGGCTATGGAGGGTTAAGTGGCTTGCCCAAGACCACAAGGAGCACCTGTGGGACTAGAAACCCCAGTCCTTCCGGCCCAAGGTTGCTGTCCTCTAGTGGGATTTGAACCCCCGACCTTCCGGCCCGAAGTACCTTGCCCCAACCACTAGGCCACTCCTCCACATTTTGCCCTATAGGGGACATTTTAGGGTGCCGTGGCGGACAGTGCACTTTATCATGTGCCCTATGGAGTGCCTTATAGGGTGCCTTATACGGCACCTTCAATTACGGCACGTGAGGGCGTGTTTGCTGGCAGCAATTAATAAAATAAACATAAGGTGCTGGAGGAGAAAATATGTACATTGCAAAGCTGATGCCACAGCCAGCCTTACGTATTAGGCACCCTGGGGAGCAAACTCATGACCCCTGTATTAGCAGTCAGCGCCTTAACCATTGTGCTCCACTGCTGCTCCTCCTTGCATGTCAGCGCACCTACTTATGCTTTTCATTCCTTAAACTGCACCGTGCTGCCATCAAAAACAGTACTCTGACCTTGCGGTACCTCATACGGCACCCTCTAAAGTGCCCTATAAGCAACATTCTAGGGTGCCTTGGCGGACAGTGCACTTTAAAATGTGCCTTATAGGGCGCCTTATATTACCACGATTTGAGAGTGCGTTTGCTATTAATGATAATTAAAATAAAAATAAAATGCCTCCTAAAGCAATCTTCCCCATAATATGCAATTCCTCAGCCAGCCTTGTTCATTGGGCACTGTGGGGGATGGAACCCCTGATCCCTGCACCATTGGTCAATGTCTTGACCATTGTGCTGTGGCTCTGTTCCTGTACTTGCATATCAGCGCGCCGCCTTATGCCGCCCAGTATTATAATGCCGCCAAAAATATCAGCGCACCGCCTTATGCTGCCCAGTATTATAATGCCGCCAAAAACATCAGCGTGCTGCCTTATGACGCCCAGTAGTTATCTGCCTCATAAATTAACACCTCAGCCAGCCATTGAGCACTGTGGGGGATTGAACCCCTGCTCCCTGCACCATTGGTAAGTGCCTAACCCATTGTGCTGTGGCTCTGCTCTTCTGCTTGCACCTCAGCGTGCCACAAATGCCTCCCGCGCAGCTCTCTGATGCGCTAAAGTGCGGGGTGCACAAGGGTGCCGTGCACCTTAGCGCATATGTAAATTCCGGCTTTTCTTCTTCAGCGGGGAACGCCCACTCCTTATATGGCACCCGCACACTACCGCAGCCCGCACTTTACCGGGGTTTTAGTAAACATGCCCCTATAAGTGGAGTGGAGGAGCTGGCCTAGTGGTTGGGAGGGGCAAGGTACTTCAGGCTGGAAGGTCAGGGGCTCAAATCCCACTAGAGGACAGCAACCTTGGGCCAGAAGGACTGGGGTTTCTAGTCCCATAGGTGCTCCTTGTGGTCTTGGGCAAGCCACTTAACCCTCCATAGCCCATGTTCCCTGTAAAATAGTTATCTCCAAATTATAATGCCCTGTTCAATGTAATTTCAGTTGTTCAATGTAAACCACACTGATACAAAACAGCATGGTATATAAGAGAATGTAAATAAATAAAATAAGTAGTTTAATTATTTGCATCCAAATTTAGGACGTAAAATATTTCTAAACATAGGCTATTTCATTGAAGGTTATGTATATAAAAACCTAGCAAACGGAACCTGACATTGCCTTTTAAAACATAATCTTGACCACTGTAGATTGTTTGCACAAATATTACCTTAGTTTACAAAATATTGTTGTAATCTACTTACCGATACAAAGACTTTAACGTCAGTTTCATTCAGTTGCAGTTGCAATGCAGTTTCCATTCCAAACAGTCCATATAGCCTCTTAGACCAGCTCTGAGGCACATTATCCTTGTATTTCAATGAGCTATATAAGGCAAAAATCCGCTGCAAATCTAGCACCAGGCAGCTGCAATTGTACAAGATGACACCGAGTTCTTTCATCTGTGAAAATGGGGGATATTAAAGTACATTTACAGTCCCATGTACGATGTACAGTATTCAAGATTACCGGCACTACAGGAATTGCTGTTTTCCATTGCAAGATTTCTAGTTAGGGGGATTATTTACTAAACTGCAGTAAGGTTTGGTAGTTACCACACATTAACTGCAAAACGTTAACATGTGGTCCGTACAAAACCTCTGCAGTTGCTGTTGGGATGTTGGCGGCACTTGAGGGAAAGCAGTTGAGTTGCTGCCGCTGAACAATGCATTAAAGGCACAGACACTAACGGGGAATGCAGCTAACTGCACCTTTAGCAATAATGTATGTTAGCAAATCTTGCCTAAATGTGTCCATTTTTCATTGCCCATCATCTTTTCCACTTCTCCCGTTTCCTGTTGTTTCTGGTCTCTTGTGCTGCTGTTTCTAGTCTATGTTGCAGCTCTTGGCATTATTCATTCACATGGTGTTTGACAATCAAATTAATGATGCTCTAAGGTACTTCAAATACAGATACCTAGTAACTTTTGCAACCAACGGATCATATGGGTCTCCATCTTTTCCTATTTCCCATAATGCATTATAGTCACAATGCGGCCCAGCCACCTCTCTTTGTTTAGTGAACATTACAGTAGGCTAATTAATGTTCAGAAAATAAGCCAAATTCACAGGGCATTTATCTAAAAGGCCAATGTATTAAAAGTTCATTAAACCTAACGCAGCACATTAATGAATCATTACGATTAATGCCCCTGTGAGTTAGTCCATGTTAACATTTATAAAGGATTAATGAAGGCTAACATGGGGCAATGGACTGCATGAGGTTGGTCAGTGCCCCTTTGAAAAGCAAGAACTAAGATTAGGAGGCAGAGATGACAGGACAGGTCTGGCTGGGGGAAGGGAGAGGAGAAACAGGGTTTGGCCCTGGGAGGGGACTGATTCCATCATGCTGCGGTGGAAGCGTGATAATCTCGGTTGTGGGGTGCTTAATTCTGATAATGCTTTTGCTTTACCCAGCTGTCAGTATCAGTAATGGTAGGTTATCGGCATTATCTGCCACAAAATTCTAGGGATCCAAGATTCTAAATTTAGGATCCTGAGTTAGGTGCCTGAATTTGTCCTCTATTCTCAGCCAAACATAACAGCTTAAGTTTACTGATGAAAATTCACCTAAATTTAGGACCATCAGATCTGGGGCCTGATATTCAAAAAGCTTTATCCTGTTAGCACGAGTTGCTAACCAGATAAGCCCCAGTGAGAGCGATATTCCACGGCACTATGTAGACAGGGCTGCTGAAGATCTCCTCTGTTTGGATAGTGCCAGGGCAATCAAGGGATGGGGCAAGGTGGTCCAAGATATTATCCACTGAGTCACCAAAACAGCAGGACTAACTTTATGCAGTTGGCAATCCGGATAGCAGCTGAATATCGTTGTGGCAGCCACTGCTGAAACCAAATATTCACTGGAGGTCGCTATCTGGACACTTCTGATGAATATTCTGTTTCATTTTGTCTGTGGTGATTGGTGTTTAAAAAACTTCTGATCACCATCAGCTGAATATAGGCCCATTGGCTGCTAAATTTAGGTCTGCTATTTATTTTCCTAGATTTATGAGCCTAATGTGGTTGCCCACTGCAGAAAATCAGTGCTAAGCTCCTAACTTCTTTTCCCTGCCTTCAATCTACTCTGGTTGCCACCTACTTTTTAGGTTCTTAAATATAAGACTTTAGTGACATTTTAGGCATAAGTTTAGGTATTCAGACTTCTTCAAAGAAACTAATTTAGGATCCTGACTCTCAGTGTTAGGGGCCTAAACCCTTTGAAAACTGACCTCTAGGATTTTAATGTCCCTAAGTATATCGGGTATCTGGAGGGTAATTTTATAAGGATTGCCTAGTCTATCGTACATTGTCATGAGGGTATTTTGCACCTGTTTAATAAAGCAAAGTACATGTATACCTGATAAAATAGGGGTGTAAGTGCTAAGAATCTGTGTGCCAAATCTAGATGTGACCAGTTACACCAACTCTAGACTTGGTGTAAATGCCCACGCCTAGATTAGTAGAAAACGTGCATAAGGTATAATATTTTACAACACACATACATTTAGGAGCTGCCTCTGTGCTCTCCCATTCCGAAGGTATGCGCCATCTCTCTGACGTTCATACTTACAGAATAGCACCCATCTAAACTTATGCATGTAAGTGCCCATTCCCTCGAATAAGTCATTGAAAATAGGTGACTTATACGCATTGATGGTGTGTAAGTATACGCGTCTCATTATAAAGTTACCTCCTTAATTCAACATTTTGCGGGAGATAAAGCCAATTATTCATGTGTTATTGCATTATTCAAGACGTGACGTTAACTGTCTTAAAAAAAACACAAAGGCAGAAAGCATGGTAATAACTGATGTTCACGTATAAGCTTTCTTTTCTAGAAACGGAAGTCTCCTGGTTAGAAGTTATTTTCAGGTTAGCTGAACAGTTCTTCTCTTGCACATCCCAATTTTCAGTTTAGGACAATTAACTGCACTTACAAGCAATAGAGTTTACCATTTAGAGGGTCATAAAGCACACTCAGACTTCCAGGTTATTGTTGGACATGATCACACGGCCTAACTAGCTGACAATGCTTAAAATTCTAATTTTATGCTTTGATAATCACTCAAAGCACAAGAATTCTGGTGTCATTGAATTGCGGAACAGAGGAGAAGAAACGGGGTGTTTCCAAAGGAAACATTCAAAGCCAGTCAGGGGACATTAATTTCTAAAAAGAATACAGATATAGCTTTTTTTTCTAAAGGAAAAACAAAACAAGCTGTTTTATTTCTCCCTTTGGATATTCCTAGAAAATAAAACATTTTATGATAATGTTCATACACTCTGCCTATACAATGAATTATGGATTTTTGGTTTTGCACTGCTCATTAGATTTGGCTTAGAGCGAGAGAGAGAGAGAATATGTATCAGGCCAATATACAGCCACTGCGGGGGGGGGGGGGAGCATTCTTTTTAAATGTTGGCCAGGGCAACCCCCAAAAAATCCAGATATTCAGCACCAGTGTCCAGATAGAGCGGTGAGTGCCGGAGCTATGCACAGAGCAGCGATATGGCTAACAACCAATTTCCCTCTTGCTCTGCCCATGGATCACATGATACTATCTGGGGTGCGCCGATGCGGTCAGGAAGGTTTTCAGTGCCGCTGGAAATTGCCAGATGACCCCCAGCCAGCTGCACTTATCCGGAAAGCAAGTGTTGCTCTTTGCATAATAAGTGCTTCTGAATATTGACCCCTACGTTTCTGGTTTAGCACTGATGTCATACTACTTACCTACTGGGAATTAACACCCGAATAGCCCATAGAGAAAGGTCTTAAGCTCTGCAGGACTACAGCACACATCTGTTTATATCATCATACAAACATATGGATATCTTTTACCCTTGCTATAAACACATTATAAGCGATTAATCCATAGATTTCAATATAAAAGGGGTCAAAAATTCATTCGCTCAGTAAGTCTTATGACATGAGTTGCTGCTGTCTTCTATTGTTCAAACAGTAAATAAACAAAAAACATTTTGTATAGTGCTGAATAAGGCTCCTCGGCTGCACTGAAACGGAAAGGAGAGCTGTGGAAGGAAATCATAACTGGATTCTAATGTCCTGACCACCTGGAACATCTGTTTAACTGGCAGGACACCCGTGAAAAATGTGTCCGGTCCCAGCTTTCTCCTCTCCCCTTCAGGCCGAGCCAGGCACCCCCTCCACTCTCCCTGCACTGTTCCCTCCCCCCAAGGCGCTTCTCTCTCCTCTAGGGATGTGAACATGACAAAACATTTTGGTTTGGTTTAGTAAAAATAAATTTAATGCGGCACATCCCTGACACTGGCCTGACAGTCAATGTCAGGGATCATGTGTTCATGCATGTCAGTGCGCACATATGCACACTATCCAGCACAGACATGTGCTCAGCCACCCTCCTATCACTATCAGATCTGTACATATTGGGATACCACCATGACCAACACCAGCAGTAATATTGCAGAAGAGCTGAAAAGTAGATGGGAGCTGTGAAACATTTTGATGACCATCTCAGAGTGCTGTTGTAAATATTGAACATCTGTCTGCAAATCATATAAATTAGAGGGTCGATATTCAGCTGCTGTGGTTGGCATTTTTTAAAAGAATTAACAACAGGAGGGAAAATAACATACAGATGTTCTACGCTGGTATCTGGATAGTGGATGGTGCTGGTGACTGGTGGTATTATATCCGGATGCTGCTGATATTCAGTCCGCTATCCAGATAAAGATGACAGTAAAGGGAATGATATACAAAACATTATTGAAGCAAATAACTCAAAAAAAGTTAACTTATATACAGTGTGGTGTTGAACTATTTGCCTCAGAAGATACTTATCAAATGTTAGCTTGTTTACAAGCTGATTCAGCACTATGCACGCCCGGACCATCCGGATGTGCAGAAAAAGTATGGTTCCGATTTGGACCCGATTCTGCAACCATGGAGCATACATTCCCGTGGTTGCAGAATCAGGGCACTTGGACGGCCCAGCGTGCACAGCATTTTATGCTGGGATACATCCAAGTGCCTACCTGTTCCCACCACTTAAGGCTTTGGCTGGTGTGCCGGTGCCATGGCGTCCCATCACCATGGTGCCAGCACATCCAGCCGCAGAGCTCAAATGCCGCCCAAAGTAACAAATCTTTTTCCCAACACCCAACCCTCAGCGGGGTCAGCCAGGGCCAGGAGCGGGTGGCAGGGGCACTCCTGCAGCAGCCCTGTTGCATGGGGGGGGGGGGTTGCATGCCCCGATCACACAGGTGCCCGGCACTTGTTCCACCTTTGAGGTGGAATAAGCAGGGCATACAAATTGGGGCCGCCAGACGTACAGAGGGTCGACCTGAATGCCCTCTGTGCATCTGGTTGCTTGGCCCGCCCCCACCCTGCCTCCATGCTGCCCACTCCTGCCCCCATCCAGCGATCTCCGCACAACAGCCTTGCACATGCAGGGAGAGCAAGGATCGGAATCGAGAGCAGTGGCTGAACACGGATTGTACATCCAACCAAGACGTACAACCCCGATTTTGGGTGAGCAGAATCTACCCCAATATGTTTAAGAGATTTAGGCTCCTAATCTTGATTTAGGAACCTAAATTGGCCACTTTGAAAATTTACCACAGCTGAGTGCCAAGTAATGTGGACAAGTGCAAGGTTATACACCTAGGGAAGAACAACCCAAACTATGGTTACACGATGCAAGGTTCCACATTAGGAACCACCACCCAGGAAAAAGATTTAGGCGTCATTGTGGATACCATGTTAAAACCCTCGGCCCAGTGTGCAGCGGCGGCCAAGAGAGCAAATAGAATGCTAGGTATGATAAGGAAAGGGATGGAAAATAAAACAAAAGATATTATAATGCCTCTATATCGTTCCATGGTGAGACCGCACCTTGAATATTGTGTGCAATTCTGGTCACCGTATCTTAAAAAGGATATAGCGATTTTAGAAAAGGTACAGAGAAGAGCCACCAAAATGGTAAAGGGGATGGAAGGATACTCCTATGAAGAAAGGCTAAAAAGGTTAGGGCTCTTTAACCTGGAAAAGAGACGGCTGAGGGGAGATATGATAGAAGTCTATAAATTAATGAACGGAGTGGAATGGGTAAACGTAGATCGACTGTTTACCTTATCAGAATATAGAAAGACTAGGGGACTTGCAATGAAGCTACAGGGTAAACTATTTAAGACTAATAAAAGAAAATATTTTTTCACTCAACGTGTAATCAAACTCTGGAATTTGTTACCGGAGGATGTAGTAAAGGCTGTTAGTGTAGCTGGGTTTAAAAAGGGTTTGGACAAGTTCCTGGAGGAAAGGTCTATAAACCATTATTAAGAAGTGACCAAAGATATCAATGCTTGACCCAGTACAAGCATTATGGAACTTGTGTCTCTTGGGGAAACTGCTAGGTACGTATGACCTAGATTGGCCACTGTTGGAAACAGAATACTGGGCTTGATGGACCTTGGTCTGACCCAGTATGGCATATCTTATGTTCTTATGTTCTTATATACTCAAGATTTCACTATATCCCTAAATTTAGCAACCTAAAATAGTGTGTAGAAACAGGGGTAGATTTAGGACAGGGAAAACAAGGAGCTTATGCAATAGGTACCTAAATTGGGCTCTTAGATCTCTACAGATGAATAGCAATCCTAAATTTAGGAGAAAACTTTAATCTTATAAATTTAAGTGAATTTTCAGCTGAATACTTAAAAGTCAATTTTAAATAAGACGTGAAGAGTGGAATTAAGAAATCTGGGTCAGGAATTGATGAATTGATGAAATCTGCAGATGACACCAAACAATTCAAAGTCGTTTTAACACAAGTAGATTGTGAAGAACTGCAGACAGACTTTGCTAGACTGGAAAACTCAACTCACAATGGATCCATGTAAGGGTAATAATAATCTCAAAATCCCATATATACCACCAGTTTCTTTATAATAAAATATTTCTGTTGGACTATTGCATCCAAGGCTGCTATTAAAAAGTTGCCCCACTTATTAGTCCTTTTTAATCTTTAACAGTAAATATTGATATAATAAATATTGATCATGCAAAAATTAAAATATCAATATCCAATACCAACACGTTGCGTTTCGAACTTGCTCAGGTTAATATTGATATACTCATCTGAACGGAGATTGCCTATCTTCCATCATACAGCAGTGAAGAACTCCTCAAACTAGAGCCTGTGCTTCATGATGTAGCTGGAATGTCTCTCGCTTTTAGCTAAGATGGCCGCAGCATTTTTTTAACCTTTAAACTTCACCCACCATTGGGCTTTTAAAGAAACATAACCTAACTGAACAAGGTATACCAGTCTACTTATTTGTTCAATCCTGATGGATGTACAGTATTCAAGGTATAAATCCCAAATTGTTCTTTATAATTCAAACATGCTTCACGATTGCCACCTTTCCAATGTGGCGGGATATGTTCAATCACCCGCCATTGCACTTGTTCAAAAGAATGACCATGTTGTATACAATGCTCTACGATCGGAGCTGCTCTATTTTGGGTATTTAAGCGAGAATGATGTTCCCGCAACTGCTGTTTCATATTACATTTAGTATAACCAATGTATATTTTGTTGCCCAGGACACATCACAGCATATACTACAAAGGTCGCCTGACATGTAGTCCGATTTCTGTTTTTCAAAGATTTTTTAGTTGCCAGATATTGTCAGGATTCTCCTATAGTTACAGCAGAAAATTCACATGTACCACAGGTAAAATTGCCCAAAGACTGAAAAGTTAGGAGTTCTTCTTCTTCCCAAGTGATAAATCAACTTTTTAATAGCAATAGTCCAACAAAAATATTTTGTTATAAGGAAGATAGTGGTGTGTATGGGATTTTGGAAGCATCACAGACTAGAAAACTGGGCATCTAAATGGCAGCTAAAATTTAGGTAGTCTTTTACCGAGGGGCACTAGGGTATTGCACCTAACATGCGAAAAGCACGAAGCTATGACATGTGGGTGCAACACCCCACATTAACTGCCAGGAGGGTTGAAAGCATTTCCCTGGCAGTTAATGCAGATCACATTCCCCTGACTCGGTGACCTTAAATAAACCATTAGTGTCCGGTGTGAACTCAGCATTAAGTGTTCTGAGCTCACCATGCTCACTGTCCGCCTCCAGCTCATCCACTTGCGACCCTAACGTGGGTTGCACCATTAACGCAGCAATTGTCCCACGCTACTATCATGGCCCTGCGCTAGCTGGCAACACGTGCCCCAGAATGCCGTTAGCACATGCCAGAACATGTAATGCCTGCTAGCACCCATTAGTAAAAGAACCCCTTAAAGTGACCAGGCACGAAGTGATGCACGTAGGGAAAAATAATCCTAACTATACGTATCCAATGCTGAATTCTGTATCGAGAGTCAC
The DNA here is from genome assembly GCA_033557465.1 of Ichthyophis bannanicus. Lineage (NCBI taxonomy): Eukaryota > Metazoa > Chordata > Amphibia > Gymnophiona > Ichthyophiidae > Ichthyophis > Ichthyophis bannanicus. Next base: position 183,354,721 of record CM066033.1, on the reverse strand, counting down.
CCCCCCCCCCCAAGATAAGAATCTTGGAAATATTTAATTTAATACAGACACTAATAACCCAACTATACCAACTAGTGTTCAGCGGGTCGCAGACATGATGCAGTTATCAAGCGAATCGCATATGCTTCTCAGACTTCAATCTGTTTGAACGCAGTGGGTTGGCCCTGACGAGTCACTAACACATCTGGCTCAAATGGGTTTGCTTGGTTTTATTTATTTATTGTTAATAAAACAGTCCCTACTTATTCCCCACAATAAATCTGATATGGTGCAGTTTCCCTCAAGATATATGCCTGTCCTATGATGGGAATCTTGACATAATATTTCTTCTTCAACCACGACCTCAAACTTAAACAACAGCACAGTGCTGTGATACACAGTACAGTGAGACTTCCTGGTTCCTGAAGTTAAAGCTGGTATTGATTTTTCTCTGTCTCTTGTATCTCAACCCATACAAGCTTCTCTTTATTACTTCTTAAAATTGTTACCCAGATAGATGGCCGCATTACTGTTATCACAGTCCACTGAAACTCTTCTCATCTGTATTCTTAAGCTCATCTCACATTCCTTCAGCTTTTCCTAGTAGTACTTGCCTTGCAACAAAGCTCTCTGGACTCTTCGAAGTAATGAAAGATTTTATTACTCTTCAGAGCAAGAAAATACTTCTAATAAAAATGTGGGTACACCAGATGTGAATTGCACCCTGCCCCCACCATGGGAGTTTGTGCTAGAACTATGGAAAACCCATGAATGCTACTATGGTGGGATACGTCCATACTGGACAATTTTATAGTCAAGGTCACCATGAACAAGGCTTCAACTTTTATGTGATTTCTTGGCCAGAGCTATTGCCACATAACTTCAATGTTGCCAAGGAATTGTGGGAAACAGTTAGCTAACCTTGCTCTTTCACTCCTCTGGGCACTAATTCCGTGGCCTTTCTTTTGCCTATGCCCCTTCTCCTTCCTCCCCACCACTAAAGCTGTTGGCCTCGTCTCCTAACACACCACCCTTAGCTCATCTCTTTTTCCTGTGCCCTCCTAGGCTTCAGCTACATCTTCCTTCCCCCCCCCCCCCCCCCCCCGATGACACAATCACAGACTTCTACGGTATTTTGCTCTCCATTACCTGCCGGTCTTCTCTTCTCAGATTTCAACAGCCAGTCCCCAGCTATCAACTCCCTGTCCACTTGTGGCAGGAACAACAATGGCCACTGCTAAACCAGAACCCCAGAACATAGAGACTCCATTTATGGTGAGATGTAGCGATGCTAATTCTCTTGAGATCACTATGCTCCTCATAGTAATTGAAGTGAAAAGGTTTCAGGAGTAGCATGAGCTTTGAAATAAACTGCCACCTACTGCAAAAGAAGCCAACAGATTGAGGGGTGGAGGATAGACACTAAAGACTGGGAAGAGGGAAGAAGTGAGTAAAAATTTGGAGAGAGAAGGGGGATGGGTAGTGGCAGTCTTGGGCAAGGGGTAGGAAGTTAGAGATAGGAGGAAGCCGGTGGGAGTCTGGAGTAGATAGGAAGAGGAGGCTAGCGCCACGATGGAGAGAGGATGAAAAGAAGGTGAAGGATGAAGCATAAACTCATGGGGATAAGGCCTGGTAGAAGAAATGAAAAGTAAGAGATAATACAAGGAACCAGGGAGGATGGTAAGATGAAGGGGAAGGGAAGAGACAAGAGAAGATGAAAGAATAGGGTAAGTAGAAATGTAGAAAAGAATAAAGAACCTTTGGTAGAAAAGTCTATGGTAAGGGAAAATGAGGTGACAACAGTAAGAGATGAAAGGAAGTGGAGGAAAGATATAAGAATGAAAAAAAGTAAATGATAAATTTGAAAAGGTAAAAAGAAAATAGAAAAAAAATTACTCTGACTGATACAAATATTTAAAAACTATTATATTTTATTGAATATTTAGAAGTAGAATTATTAATAAAACTGATTTTTGGGAGCAATTTGATTAGCCTTTTCCACATGTAAAACACTGTTTTATGCCTGTACAAGGCTTCTTTTAAAATGAGATCCTGCCTAAAAGTATGTGCGGCACACTTAGGAGTGTACTTGTAGAGTAGGTGTGCTCAAGGGAGGAGTTTGGGCAGAATGTGGGCTGGATCATGATTTATACACACATTTTATAAAATATGAGATCATTTTAAAAGCCTTATTTGTACTTTGGATGTCTGAAAACAGGCTTAGAGATGTCTCCAGAGCCATTTTAGAAGCAGGTTCTGGGGACGTCCCCAGGTGAGGACACCTGAGTCTGAATGGTTCATGGAGGAGGTGTGGCTGCGACGTTCTCAGGAACCTGGAGGCATGGCTAGGGTGATCCTAGGGACTGGAACGTCCCCACCCGATCACAGAAATGTCATGGGCGTCTAACCCTAGACCTGATCCGACGCACAAATAGCAATGAACAAGCATCTGAAAAGTGCTTGTTTTAGCTGAAAAACATCCAGAGGGTGAAGAGAAGAATGCACTTACTCATTCCCAATACTCAGCACCATGTCAACGACAGCAGCAGCAGCAGGCTTTGAACCCTGTCTGCCCTGTTACTAACCAACTACTCTACCCATTAGGCTCTCCTAGATGTCTGGGTTCTGTAATACCATTCTGGGGTTGTCTAGGTAGATGCTCCCGCGACATCCATATTGAGCACATCCAGGTTTGTGAAATCATGTCCACACCTGGATGTGCTTGCATTTGTTTCAGATGTTCTGGCTTAGACGCTCCAGATTGCACTTGGGCGGATCTTCTAAAATTCCCCTCCACACTTTCACTTAACATGCTATTTATGCCCGCTCCTGAGTGGGTGTAAATATCAGCAGCCACAATCTATGTGATATTTTTGCAGAATTTGTGCTGGCATTTTATAAAAACACATAGGTGCCTATGTGGCTTTATAAAACAGGCTAGAAGTAGACACCTTGCCCACCTCCAAACCTAAGCGTCGTGTTATAAAGTTAGCTCCATGTGCATAATAGATTATAATTATCCACTACCATATGTAAATGTATGCAAATATATTGCAAATATATCACAAACTCTTCCTCTGAAGAACTACAGGAAAGCAGTGTCCAGTTCACTTAAATATCTAACATTGTTTTACCCACAGGCTGACATTTGGCTGAATATCTACTTTTACATATTTAGGTGTTTCCAAATTAGTTTTCACTCTTAAGTAAACAAGCAGACCATTGCTCATTGCATTTAATCATTTATATCTCGTCTAGCTTCAAATTATTCTAATCATCTCAAAGAAGACATGTTTACTAAAGGTTAATGTGCGTTAATGAAATTGTCCCCCGTTGTGCCACTGTGCCCACAGAAATAAAAGGGCTTTGGGAATTTAACGCATGTTAAAACCTTTAGTAAACGTGCCCCAAAGACATATAACAAAAATACATTCTATTAAAACAACATAAATTCAGGCCATAGACTGGCTCTAATAAAATACCCTATGGCAGTATTAAGGGCCAAACAGGCGACTCTAGGACAAAAAAATTTGGTACTCCATCTAGACACTATGGGGGTTATTCTGAGCCATGAATAGCAGGGATGGACAGCCCGACGGGACGTTCATCCTTGTTATCCGTGGCTTCTCCTGCCCCCCGAATAACTTCTTCACCGGTTGTGCGGGGAAGTTAGATGGGGGAGGGAAATGGGCAGCCTGGGGGGGGGGGGAGAGTGGGCAGTCAGTGGGTGGTCGCCGGTCCTGGATGTTCAGAGCCGATTCCAATGTCGGTCCTGTACATCAAGGGGCCGGAGAAATGTCCTGGGTAGTTATTCCACCTCTGAGGTGGAATAATTTCCCTGGATGTTTTTTTTTTAAAGCTGCTGGGGCGCGGATGGGGCATGAGGAGCAAAGGTTTATTCCCCGCAGCCTGACCCTGGCCTTAGGAGGCCAGATTGGGGGTTGGGCTGCAGGGAATAAACACTTTAACTGGACAGCCAGCATCGCGGCTTTTAAATGGAGCCGTAGTGCCACAGCTCCAATTAAAAGCCCTGACTCTCAAAACTCATTAAAAAAAAGCAGTCTTTCTACAGTTCTCCAACTTCATAGCTAAAACTTATCTGCTGCACCCCCAAGACAGTCTGGCTTTTAGGCCAACCAAATAGTATAGTGACCGCCATAACTGCTCTGCTTAGTGCTCTTGACTCATTCAATTTTTCTGCCACTTTTGTTGTTATCAATTATTCTCTTCTTCGCATCTCTCTGAAGTCAGAGTCAAAGATACACTTTTCAAGTTCAAACTAACTTCAAGACTTTCTCCTCTACTGCTTCTTTTCCTTGTGGTGCTCCTCAGAGTTCCATCCTCTAGCTTTGGAATCAGTTGTTTTTGCTATGAGGATGACATCCTTCGGGGCTACTACTCTCAGACGTCTCCACTCCTAATCTCAACATGTCTAGATTCTGGTGCCTCGCCTCCACCATGCCCCTGTCCTGGGGACATCTATATACTTGGCTTTCTCATGATGGAGATATTAATAAATAATTCTGAGCAGGGACTCTCTTCACAGGCATAAAAAGGGGACTTACAGAATTGTTCTGAGAACTGTAGGGCCTCCAAGGTTTTTTTTTTTAAGATAAGATTTGAATATGTTTATTCCCTAAGCTCAATGGATAAACTTTAGCCATAACATTTTCTAAAGCTCAAATGGGGGTGAATAGATGATTGTGATGAAAACCTTTTATCCAGTATCCACCGCTCTTTATGTTACTTACACCAACCCACCATATCTTCCAGCCTCTATTGCCAATATCAGCTCCTGCCGGCATAATAATGATGCTATCGCAATGAGAAAGAATTACAGGGAAATATACAGGTTCATGTTTTTTACATTGTGCATATGATTTATGGTGACACATTGTGCATTGCACTGCATGTAGTCTATCCAAGTTGCCATCTAAATGTAACCCATCAATAACATCTTGCAGGTCTGACATAGCCAAGCTGCAGGTAGAAGAATAATGAGGAGACAAAACAAATAGCTGCAGAAAAGCATACAGTAATAAGTACTATTTTTGGCAAGGTAGAAGCTGTTAAATTATATTATGACAAAAGAGGTACAGAATGACCTAAGCTCCCTGTAGCTGTTAAAGAAGAAAATTCTGTGCTGCTTAGCTATTAAATACTACAGTTGTGAAAATCAAGTTGTGTAAAGATAGCTACAGCAAATGAAAGTACAACAGTTTATCTGCAAGAATATATAAGGGGTGCCATGATTGGGACTGTCCTAGTGGCAGTGCCATCCACTGCTATTTGGGGGACCTGTCTTCGGTTCCTCCATCCCCCAGGGTAGTCAAGGAAGGAGATGACACAGGAGAGGGAAGGAGCCCCATTCATTATGCAAAGGTGACACCTGGTAGCCACATTGATTGTGCAGCACAGAAATAATGTTAGTGGCATTGATCAGTTGGATGCATTGAGTCTCTATTGATGGCGTCTACTTGATCTTTTTTCAACATTCGATATAGTCAACCATCTTTTATTGATCACATAGCTGGGGATCAGTGAGGCGGTCCTGGTGTGGTTTGTCTCCTGCACAGAGTAATTTCTGGACAGATCCTGTGTTTTCTATCTTGTGGAGTCCCCATAAGGGTCTGTCCTTTCACTGGTTGTTCAACATCTGCCTGCAATGGCTGGTAGCATTGTTAAGCTCCATTGAGTATCACATCTTACAGTGGTCAATCCAGCTCAGAAGTACTCAGCAGGATTCCAAGAAGCAGATACATTCCTTTATTGCTTACACACACAGAGATAAGTGGTTGCTTCACCAAGACTCCATAACTGATAATGATTTATGAACTTTTCCTCCAGGAAGTTGTCTATAGGCTTTTAAACCCAGCTATGCTACATGCCCTTTACCACATCTTCTGCCAACAAAATTCCACAATTTAATTGTATGTTCAGTGAAAAATAAAACATTCTCCAATTTGTTTTAAATGTGCTACCTATTTGTTTCCTGGAGTGTCCCCTTGTCGTGGTACTATTTGATTGGGCAATATTCCATCTCATCATTTTATTTATTTATTTATTTATTACAGTTGCTTATATACCGCCCTATTCGGCATCAGCGCGGTTTACAGTATAACAAAGTGACCAATACACACATTCTGTTTGGTTTTACATCGAACAGGAATATAAACTTGGATAACAGGGGCTGAACTATATACATGAACTATTTACATGAAATATGCTATATACATGAGGTAAAATTCCTATAACATAGTTGAATCATATCTTCTTTCAGTCGACTCGTTCCCAAGCTGAAGATCCCTAATATGTTTGGTCTTTCTTCATAGGAAATCTGTTCCATCTTCTTCATCATTTTGGTTGCCCTCTCTATATCTTTTCTAGTGCCATTATATTTTTTTTTGAGATGGAGCAATCAGAATTTCACAAAGTACTGAAGCTGGAGTCGCACTATGGATTGATACAGAGATATAAAGGTGGCATTTTAGAAAGGACATCCAAATCAAATCAGGGACACCCAGGACAGAATGTGCCGATATACACGGGGACATCCATCTCATGCAGGCTAGCCAGTGGTGCAGCAAATAAAAAACACGAGCCCTCATTCCCTGTTAGGAGAATATAGGGGATATGAAAGGACCTCCTTCTCTGCATCTTCCAGATGTCTGTCTGACAAAACAAGCACTGTTCTGATGCCTATTCATGTCTTGAGCAGGTATAAACTTGGATGCTGCTAAGGACATCCAGAATATTTCTGAAATTGGGCAAGGATGTCTTAGTTTGGGAATACCCTGGACATGTCTACCCCATGCCCTCATTCAGACTTGGAGGTCCTCACCCTGGAGATGTCAACAGAGCTTGCTTCTAAAATAGCTCTGGAGATGTCTCCATGCTTTGGACGTCTCCATGCCCGTTTTCAGACTTCAAAGCATAAACAGGGCAAATTCTTAGCATTCCATCTGCTTGACTGCTGTTGCATATTGAACTGAGGATTTCAATGTATTTATTATTTATTTATTCAAAAGTTCTTGTATACCATCTTTGTAACATAAGTAATTCAAAATGGTTTATATGCCAAATAAAAAAATCAGAGTTTGAAACATGGAACATTAAAAGACAATTGACTAAAACCCTTTTCCAGGGTAGTGACTCCCAACATGGAAGCCAGTCTCTGGCCTTGTGACGAAACAGAAAACTGGTACCAAATAAAAAAAAAAACTGAAGAGAGATCATTTGGACCTCTGGAACTGAAATGTGCTCATAGCTTTCTGTTTCATTACAAGGCCAGAGACTTATGAGCCTCCCTTATACCTATGTTGTTGTTAAGTGCCGTTGAGTCTGTCTCAACTCATGGTGACTTTCCGGATAGTTGTCCTAAATGGTGTTTGGTCTTCAGTCAGATGGCTCATTGTTGATAGAGTAGCATCCATAGCTGCTGTTATTGAATCTCATACCTACAGTTAGGATTATTTTCCCTATATGCATAACGTTTCTGTTGTCCACATATAGAGGCAGATTTTAAAAAGGCTGTCCAAGTTAAATTGAGGACATTCGGGGCAGAATGTGCAGAAAAATGCCAGGAACATCTATGTCTCCGGCTGATTTCTGGGACATAGACATTCCCGACCTGGATCTGGATGTACATGTAAGCAGCCATATACAGTAGATGTCCCCAGCAGAGACACCTGGGTTGGGAAAGTTTATCTCAGGCAAGCAAGCATAAGGGGTATAGCAAAGTGAGAACATGAGCCCCCCTTTCCCATCAATGTTTATATAGTGTAAAATACAGAGGGTATTAGTGTAGCTGCTTCTCCACACCTTCCAGATGTTTGCCTGACAAAAACAAACACTTTTGAGATGTCTGTTGTGCCTGGAGCAGGTGTATCTTTAGACACTGTTCGGGGCATCCAAAGCATTTCTGTAATCAGGAGGAGACGTCCAGGCTTATTTATTTATTTATTTATTTAACAGTATTTCTAAACCGCCTTATCATGATAATCAAGGTGGTATGCCTTAGGAATGCCTCCGCCATGCCCCATTTCAGACTTGGATGTCATGGCACGGGGAGAAAAAAATAAGCTTTAAGGGAAGTTTTCAATTTGGAAAAGGAGGATTCAAGATGAATGTGTAGTTAGAAGGTTCCACAGGTGGGGCGCACGAAAGTAAAATGCAGCATGGCACACTGCCTCCAGGCTGGCATGACCAGACTCAGGAAGAACCAACACATTTTTGATTTGGGATCCAAATGGTTGAGGGGAATTGTAAGGTAGCAAAATGTCTGAAAGACAGAATGGCTAGCTAGTACATAATTTATGAAAGACCAAGAGTAAGATCTTGAACTTGCCCATAGGTGATGGGTAAGCAGTGTTCAGTAATGAGTAATGGGGTCACAACGTCTAGAATGGGAAATAAGCTCAACTGCTGTATTCTGCACAATCTGGAGGTACTGACATGGTTTAATCCATTGTATAAAGAATTAGAGTAGTCTAGTTTACTAATTACAAGAGTGGGAATTAAAATTACTAAAGCTTCTTTGCTCAGGAAGGGCCTGATGGATCTAATATGCCTCTATGACAGAGCCAATGCAAGGACATCAGGTACCCTAGGTGGATCTCATCTTGTGCGTCCGTCTGTCCCCCCTGCGGTGCCCTTTGCCGCCGCTGCCCCGCTCTAGGACATGCAGCAGTGACTGCAAACAGCCCCGTGGCGCTTACCTTTAAACTTCAGCGCTGTGGGGCTGTTTGCTTCCGGGCCCTCTCAGACAACGACTTCCTGATTGCAGGAACCAGGTAAGAATATTACCTCCAAGACCCAAACCAATTAAGCGAAGAAAGAGAAGCTTGTGGTCTACCAGATCACCGAGGAGGCTATATTAGCCTTATCAAAGTTTTCTCTAACCTCTCTATTCACAGCTACTAGAAGGGTCTCAGTATGGAGGGGGCACAGAAATGACAGGTCATAGAAGAGAGAAACCACAATGCAACACCAGAGAATTTAGGTAAATGCTATATCATGTTTTCAAACCACTGCCACCGCCGCAGGCTCTGGAGAGGGGCAGCAGAGGAAGCAAAGGTCACCCCCCTGGGGTGCCAGCACTCTATGCAACAGCCTAGTTCACCTAATGCTAGCATCAGAGAGAAGAAACTGTTAGGGAAATCAGAATCTTATATATGTGCCCTTTGTAATAATAATGCTTAGTTTAAGTGCATATACAAGAGGCCTGCACAAGGGAAATTAGAATCTTATAGAAATCAGAATCCTATGTGTGTGCCCTTTGTACATTCTGGTGGGTATGAAAAAGGAATGTGCTGTGTAAGCTAAACTGATTGTTCTACTCAAGGATGACCTGTATTTGCACAGTTACTGATAAGCTATAGTGGGCCCCTAGAAGATGGGTGGATGACGTATGACTATGTTTCTGATAATGTATAAAATACGGACAATCCCTCCACCCTTTGGAATAAACTTGCATACTGTCCTTCAGTGTGGTCTGTGAGTTTTATTCCCCTGGATTCCAGCCAGCCGGAGCAGCACACCGCAGATGAGGGTTCGGGATTTCCTGGCCTGGAGTCACCAACAAGGAGCAGACCCATTACAGAAACAGGGTAAGAGAGTGGACTAGATGAAAAGATAAGAAGCAGTGTATGACCGGCTGTGGAAATGACAGTGCCTACTTTTTGCAAATATGCATGTAAATTAAAGTATTTTATAATCTATGAGCATAATTGCTTGTACTGCCCATATTTCTTCTGGTCTCCACCCATGTGCACACCACAGTGACATTATATGCAATCCAAACTACGTAGGCTAGTCATTATTTTGTAAGTCACCACTTATGCACATAAATGTCTAAAATATTGGAATAATATTACCCCCAAAGTGGTTACTACTCAGATGAGGAGACTTATTGGAAGGATGCATAGTGCCTTTGGACTTCTGAAATAAAAAACAGAAAAGCTTTTCTTTCTCAAAATCCTACATGACAAATGGCAAGCATTGCTAACAATTTTTATATTGTAAGTGTAATGTTGCCAACATTACACTTAAAATATAGAGGGATTGGATTTCCCATAGTGCATATCAAATGATTTGTGTCTAACTTTTCTAAGACTTTTCGGCTAAGGTTAAATGTCAGGTCTGAGTCACGAGTTGAGAATACTTCATTCTAGGCCTTCTTGGCAGAGACTGAGGAATCACATAAAACGGGGCACTTAACATTCTATTATCTGATCTCACTGGAGATACAAATCTGCCTGGATTTAACCAAACAGGGAGCATTACATTTTTGATACATCTGTGCAGTCAATAGCATTTTCTACCATAGTAAAATGGAGATTCTATTCATATTTATTTTTTAAACATACTTCAGCAGAACAGAGAAAAGAAAACATTAAAAAATATGGAAAAAGGTGAAAGTTTACTTCCAGTTAATGTCCTTTCTTTGAGTCCTGTTAGATCAGTCCATTCAAGTGGGTCATGTTCCTCAACAGCAGAATGGTGGAAGTAAAGAACCAATGAAAAGCCCAGGTTTCAATGACATCACTCCCATTCCTCTATTCACCTCAGCCACCAGAGGTCTCTTCAGTATTCATCCCAAAGGCATATGGGAGAATATGGCGAGCCTCACACAACCCCAATGTAACAGTAGAGAATGATGTACAGGAAAGCAAAAACAGAAGGCTGGCAATAGAAGATGGGCCTGTAAAGCCAAGTATATAAATTATAGCATACCACAGGGTACCACCACAGAAGAACAGAGAAAACACAGTTCCAGGGGGCAGGCTCTGGACTGCTCTATAGAACTCAAGGAAAGGACATTATCTGGTAAGTAAAATGTCATCTTCAATATCGTCCTGCTAGACCAGCCCAGACAAGTGGGATGTACCAAAACTATGTCTCCACTGGGCAGGAAGAAGACACAGCAGCTCTCAAAACCTTAGAGCCAAAGGCCATGTCAGCCCAAGCATGGACATCCAAGCGGCAATGCTTGACAAATGGAAAGTGATGCCACCCGACAAATGCCTGCAGGGGCTACCAAACTCCACTCAGTCCAAGAGAATGCTTGCGCTCGAGTAAAATGTGCATACAAACCCTCTGGAACCGGCTGATTCTGCAACAGATACACCAAGGCAATAGCCTCCTTAATCCAGCGCTCCTATGTAGACATAGCTGCCATGCCACTTTTGCATGGGCCAACAAACAGCTCAAAGAGATGATCTGAGTTACAAAAAGAATTGCTAGCCTCCACATGCCAGAGAAGTACCCTCGGGACATCCAGAAGGCAAAGATCTTTATCCTTCCTCCCATACTACTCCTTAGAGAAGGGGGGCAAGCAAACAACCTGGTTCACATGAAAGGGAGAAATTACCTTAGGTAAGAAGGAAGGAACAGGCCGAATGGAAATGACCTCTCCAGAAAAAGATAGGTAAGGATCTTGGCATGACAGAGCCTGCAGCTCAAAATCCGCTTTGTGGAACAAATTGCAACCAAGAGGACTGTCTTGAGCGCAAAATCCTTCAGAGTAGTGTATTCAATGGCTCAAAGCGCTCTGGCATCAGGGCCCTGAGCACCAGACACAGATCCCAGGAAGGGATCACAGAATGGAGGGGAGGACACAGATGCCGAACCCCCTGAAGAAAGCACAAAGCATCCAGGTGTAAGGATAGAGACTTACCAGCCATTGGACCTCTGAAATAGGCCAAGGCTGCCACCTGAATCTTCAGGATGCTAAAGTCCAGCTCCAGACCATCCTGCAGAAAGGCCAACAAAGACGGTCAACTCAGGAGCCAGCTGCTGTGTGCCGCACCATCGCTCAAAGAGGCACCAGACCTGCACATATGCCAGGTTGCTAGACCTCCTTCAGGCTCTGGGAAAAATGAAAACCACCGTCGGCGAGTAGCCCTTATGTGCTTGCCATCTCCTTTCAAGAGCCAAGCCATAAGCAAGAAGAGAGACGGGTCTTCCAGGACAATTGATCCCTGACACAATAGGCCCCTATATAGAGGCAAAGAGTTGGCGCTTGCAGGAGCTGCATCAGATTTCTGAACCATGCTGTCCTCCGCCGAACAAGTGCTACTAAAATATCCTTCCCAGTGGTGCTGTATATGCCAAATCACACACCCCACCAGGAGCCATGGAAGAAAGACATATAGCAGGCATTGACTTGGCCAAGGCTGAGCCAGGATATCAATGCTCTTGGACCCCTTCTCCATCCGGTAACTGAAGAAGCAGCACACCAGATCCATTTCGTGACAACCCCAGTGGCGCAGAATCAACTGAAATGCTCCTGACTCAACTTCCACTCTCCTGAATGTAGAGATTGCCAGCTGAGAAAATCCACAAGAACATAAGATATGCCATACTGGGTCAGGCCAAGGTCCATCAAGCCCAATATCTTGTTTCCAATAGTGGCCAATCCAGGTCACAAATACCCAGCAGTTTCTCCAAAAGACACACAGGTTCCGCATTGCTTGTATTAGGGCAAGCAGTGGATTTCCCAGGTCCTCTTTAATAATGGCTTATGGATCTTGTCCAAACCTTTTTTAAACCCAGCTATACTAGCAGCTTTTACTACATCCTCCGGTAACGAATTCCAGAGTTTGATTATGCATTGAGTGAAAAAATATTTTCTCTTATCAGTCTTAAACAAGTTACACTATACCTTCATTGCATGTCCCCTAGTCTTTCTACTTTTTGATGGCATAAACAATCAATCTTCTATCCCATTTACCTTGAATATTATGTGCAATTCTGATCACCGCATCTTAAAAAAGATACAGAGGAATTAGAAAAGGTACAGAGAAGAGCTACCAAAATGTTAAAGAGATGGATAGATATCCCTATGAGGAGAGGCTTAAAAGGTTAGAGCCCTTCAACTTGGAAACGAGATGGCTGAGGAGAGATATGATAGAGGTCTATAAATTAATGAATGGAGTGGAATGGGTAAATGTAGATTGATTGTTTATGCCATCAGAAAGTAGAAAGACTAGGGGACATGCAATGAATCTACAGTGTAACCTGTTTTAAGACTGAAAGAGAAAATATTTTTTCACTCAACGCATAATCAAATTTTGGAATATGGAAAAAGTTGTTAGTGTAGCTGGGGTTAAAAAAAGGTTTGGACAAGTTCTTGGAGGAAAGGTCCATAAATCATTATTAAAGAGGACCCAGGAAATCCACTGCTTGTCCTAATATAAGCATAGTGGATCCTGTGTGGCCTTTTGGGAAAATACTAGGTACTTGTGACCTGGATTGGCTACTGGTGGAAATAGGATACTGGGTTTGATGAACCTTGGTCTGACCCAGTTTGGCATATCTTATGTTCTTATATGTTCTTATGGACTTTCTCAGCTGTCATTCTCTTCATCCAGGAGAGTGGGACTTGCGTCAGGAAATGTTACAGTTTTATTTAAATGGATTTGTATCCCATCTTATCCTAAAATCAAGGCGGGATACAGTTGATTCTGTGCCACTGGGGTTGCAATGAGATGGATCTGATGGTGACCTGCTCCAATATCAAGACGTGCCACTATCTTCAGTCACCGTTTGGACAAATTCCTGGAGGAAAGTTCCATAAAACATTATTAAAGAGGGACAAGCATTGTGGACCCTGTGTGTCATTTTGGGAACCTCCAGGTAGTTGTGACCTGGATTGGCCATTGTTGGAAACAGGAACTGGGCTTGATGGACCTTGGTCTGGCCCAGTATGTTATTTCTTATGTTCTTATATTTATTTATTTTATTTATTTAACTGCATTTATATCCCGCTTTTCACCGGGTCAAAGCGGTGTAACATGTAACATAGGGAGGGGTAATTTCTTTTAGGATGGGGCCATCACCAGGGTCAACAATTAATGATTATGGGAGGACATGGACATGATTTACTTCTAAAATCTAAGTGTGAGGTCATGGTGGCGTTTCCGTTGAAAGATGTTCACGGAATAGGATTGTCTTTAGCTGTTTCTTAAATGATGTGATGTCGTTGTTGTTCTTGATGTGGTTTGGTAGAGAGTTCCAGAGAGATGGAGCATAAAGTTCGAATGCTCTGTTGCAGGTCCGTTGTGTAGATTTGGTTCTTTTGTGGGGGACAACGATAGAGTTATTGGAGGAATGTCTGGTTGGTCTGTTGTGGGATGGTCGAGGTAGTAATGAGTGTAGTGAGGTGTTCCGTGTTTGGTGGATAGATTTGTGGATGAGTAAGATGGCTTTGTACTTGATTCTTGCTTGCAGTGGAAGGAGGTGAAGGTCTCTTAGGATTGGGGTGATGTGCTCCCGTTTTTTTGTATTTTGAATAATCCTTGCTGTGGTGTTTAAGGCAGTACGGAGTGGGTTGGTGTGGGAGGCAGGAAGTCCATGATAGATTATGTTGCAGAAATCTAGATGAGGGAGTGTCACAGCTTGCATCACTGTCCTAAAGTCGTGTGGTTCTAGGAGGGGCCTGAGTCGTTGGATAGTTTTAGCTTTGTGGAATATTATCCCAGCGGTTTTGTTGATTTGTTGTTTGAAGGTGAGAGCTTGATCAATGATGACGCCTAGATATCTTATTTGCGGCTGGATTTGTATTTGTGTGGTTCCCATGTTGAGGTGGGTAGGTGGTTTGAAGTCAGGTTCTTTTGTTACTATTAGGGCTTCGGTTTTCTTTATGTTGATGGATAGATTGTTCTCCTGTAGCCAGTTGGTTACGTCGTTGAAGCAGGCTGATAGCTGTTCGTTTTTTGGGTTGTTGGTTGTAATTGGTGCGTAGAGCATTATGTCGTCCGCGTAGATGTGGAAGTTGATGTTATGGGTGCGTATGATCGAGCATAGTGGACGTAGGTATATGTTAAACAACATGGCTGATAGGGTGGATCCTTGTGGTACTCCTTGAAGTTGTTTGTAGGGGGGCGAGGTTGTGGAGAGGGTGCGAATCCTTTGCTGTCTGTTAGTTAAGTAGGATCTGAACCATTGGAGTACAGTGTCCTTGATTCCGATTGTTTGTAGTCTGTGTATGAGGATTTCGTGTGAGATTGTATCGAAGGCCGCTGATATGTCTAGGAAGATCAGGATGTACCCGGAATTTTTTTCTTGTGTTCCGATGATGAGTGTGTTCATTAGGATGGTCATGAGGGTCTCAACTCCATGTAGTGGTCGGAAACCGTGTTGCTGTGGGTCAAGTATGTCGTTGGTGTCTAGATGATCTTGGAGCTGGTGTTGGACTATCTTTTCTATTATCTTGGTGGCGAGGGGGAGGCTTGCTACTGGTCTGTAGGATGTGGGGTCCTTGGGGTCCAGGTTGTTCTTCTTTATGGTTGGTCGGATGACTGATGTTTTGAGGGCATCTGGCATGTATCCTTGTTTAAAGGATTCATTTACGATGTGGGTTAGTGGGGTACTTAGGTCTTCCTTGGTTTTCTTTATCCATTCAGTAGGGCAGGGGTCCAGTGGGGAGGTAGTGGTGTTCAGGCAGGAGATGGTGGAGGATATTTCTTCCTTTGAGGTGTCATTGAATGTAGTCCAGTTGGCGTTTATGGTGATTCCTGGGTATGTTCTTGTGGCTGTAGCGCAGCGGTAAGGTTGTTGAGGTTGGTGAAATTGTTTGTATTGTCGGGCCAAGAGATCCGAGGGGATATCTGGAGGTTGATCGGAAGTGGATGGTGTCTTTGTCAGTTTTTTAGCGATAAGCTGCCCAGTGTCATAGCCAAATCCAATGTCATGTCACCGTCGACGGGACACTATCCCTGGCCGCTAGACGTATCAGGTCGCACATGGCATCAGAAAGGAAGGCTATAACCGACTCTAAAAAAGAGGGGTATTATCATCCAGCAGAAGAGACTGAATTCAGTGGAGCAGGGCTCGAGACATCAGGCCTGCACATATCGCTAACTGAGAATCCCACTCCGACCAGATCATGTCTTTGATCTCCTCCAGGAACGGGAAGACAGTACTGGATTTCTGCATCCGTGCCTGGAGCATCTGCCAAGCTCAAGGTGGATGAAACCCTGGCAATCAACACTGCCAGTTCCTTCTTCCAGAACAGGCAGATAACACTGGCCTCTTCACAATCCTCCGAAGGCAAGAGTACTTCTTCGTCCCCCAGAACCGAGACATCTGAATCCAAGTCACAGAACAAATGTTGGACAGATCCCTGCTGATCTTTATCTCCAGGAGGGCATCTTCACTGGAGACACTTAGCCATAGGCAATCGAACAGAGCTTCCACTCTCAGCCTGCCCCTCATGAGACTGTGCTCGGGGAATCCAGATGCTGCAGTGTCTGAATTTCCGTGCCAGAATGATCAGGTCTGCTGTAAAAAGGATAAGAATTCCATGGAGGATAATCCAGACTCCGGAGGTTCTCCTTGCAGAAAGAACCCCCCTACACCAGGGGACATAGATGCCACTGATACCCTAAAGGGTGGGGAGTGGCCCAAAGTATGGCTGCCAGAACCTCCAGCCGGCTGGTTATCCCTACCCACAGCACCATCCACCATCTCCTGCCTAAGGCAGGCAAGGCCAGACTAACTGCATCCCCTGGCTGATAGAGGGGGAGCAATCTCTTCAGGGATAACTCAGAAGCTGCCATGCAAGAAGTGCAGAGTCCAGAAGCAAGAGATGAGGCACCTTGTTTGCCACAGACCAAATAACGTTTCCTGGAAGATGACGTAGAGAGTTAAGGCAAGTATCACAACAATTCACTAAGGTCACGGTGGCCCAGAAAGAGCGGGTTAACAGAACTTACACAGCAATGCACATTATGAGTGCTTGGGTAGGAATGCACGTTGGAGTCACACAATAGTAAAGACGCTACTATGTGTGCAGGAAAAGGCGAGAAACACACTATGCCAAACAGTCACCAGAGGTCCACCCAGAATTGCACCCCCAACAAAGACAATGATGAGGTCAGGTCTTGGTACTAACCCCCAAGAGCCTCAGGTAGAAATCCATGCCAGGATCAGCTCTACTCTCCTGAAACTTTCTTCTGCTTTGCAGGTGTTGTGTTTATGGTGGCTGGCAGACTTATTCCTTTAAGAACCTTCTGCAATATTTAGGAAAGATCTGGGTGGACAGAGGAGGAGGGAGGGGCACTGAAGTTGTGAGGCTGCTGAACTCTTCCAAATCCTTTCAATTTTGTGGCTGTTCAATAGGCCTTTATCATGATAAGAGTGAGGAAGTGAATCAATTTTCCCTCCTCCTATGGCTATTGAAAAGACTGTAGTCTAGTGGAGCCTCCCACGTCGTGCTGAAGTGAGTCATCCTCAAGGTGGTCATTCACAAGCATTTTAAATCAATCAATCTTTTCCTCTCAATTATTCAGATTTTCTTCAGAGTGGAGAAAATCCATCCACCATCTGCTGGAGACAAAAGAATACTGAAGAGACTTCTGGTGGCTGAGGCGAATAGAGGCATGGGAGTGATGTCATTGAAACCTGGGGTTTTCATTGGTTCTTTGTCTCCGCCAATCTGCTGGTAGGAGAACACAACCCACTTGTCTGGACTGGTCTAGCAAAACAATATGGAAAATGCTATTTAACTCATTCATAGTCACAGAGGGGCAGTTACTAAAGTGCACTAATCAGTTAAGGTGCGTTTTACTGCACGGTAACACCTACTGCACTCTAAAAATGCTACTGTTTGCTAAAATATTTTTTTGTAGTTAGAGGTGCAGAATGGGCAGACAGCAGGTGGAGAATGTGCGGTGGGTTAGTGAATGCTGGTAATGCAGATAGCACAGGATATTTAACACCAACTCAAGAAGCGTCAAGTGCAAAATTGTTTTCCTTGGACCCCCCTCTTCACTACACACGCAAGCCAGCCAATAAAAACGCAGCAGACCTTTTCCCATGCATGTCTCTAAGATGGTGTCCTTCCTGGCATGGTACATGATGGAAGATGAAGTACTTCTGGGTGTAGTTGGCTGAAGAAGACATGCCCCTATTTCCATGATGTCTCCATTAGGTGCCATTGACCATGAATAGTCAGGTTAGGATTTATAATTCTTGTCCTAATGACAGGCAACAGTGGAGACCGAAGAGAGAGTTTGAATGTCATTGCTGGCCTATCTAATGTAATGGAAACTATTAATTATGCACATGTGGGGAATAATTTTAAAAGGAGTCTCCTAGATTTAGGCCACAAGAATGCACACAAATGAGGGTATTTAAGTCATTTATGCACTTAAGTCACCATGAATGTGAGCAGACTCACGCTGTGTCCCATTCTGTAAAAACACGCATAAATGCTATGGTGCATACTTTCACTGTGGGTGTGCACAGGGCAGAATTTGCGCACAGCATGGGCAGGGTGCAAAGTTACACATGTATATTATCAAATGCTATAGTTTACATGCATTCTTTAGGCGTGGTCATTTACACCAGCTCTACGGCTGGTATAAGAGACGTGCCTTACAATTACAAACATTTTTGGCCGCTTACACTAGTATTTTATAAAGAAATGTAGGCGACTACTTTCAGGCGTAAACTAGGTGTCTTGTTATAAGATTATGCACCACAAACTTACTCTACCTGGTGACAAGGAAGCTACCTTTTGCAAATGTAAGGACTTTCATTTTGCATATGTGCAGGTCGTCAGCAATGCCCACAAAAGACTTTCATGAGAGGCTTAAACAACTGCTCAGAGTTGCAGGCAGAGGAGGTCCTTAGTGGCCTTTAGGATTTAGTTCCTTCCACTGATGCACCTTCTGATAGTTTTGCCTTTGTTATCATATAAATTGAGTCCAAAATAGTAGCATTTCCAGTCAGCTCTTGGCTGTGTGTACAACCCATCCACAGCTGTTTGCAGTCTTTCTGCTCAGAAAGTAATGTATATGTCATGTGCTTTTTTTTATTTTTAATTTTTTTTTTTATTGAAATTTTTCAGTCATATACAAAACCAAATTAGATACAGGACACATTACTAAGTATACATTACAAGAAATTCAATCCACAAAAAACATTAAACAGTATATGCAGTCCACGTCATGGGAGCCGACTACATCCATCCTAACAAGGAAAATCTTGCAAAAGAGAAAACAAGCCAAAAGGCCACATATCAGGAGGAACCAATATCAATGCTACCTAACCCTGTTGAGCCCTGTCGGTCAATCAGAAATTTTTCCAGATGAGTTACATCCTGAAAAACAAAAGAAGTACCCTCAAAACTGATTAGGCACTTACAGGGAAAACGTAGGAAAAACGTTGCACCCAATGCTAAAACTTGAGGCTTAAAAGATAGAAATTGCCTCCGCCGCATCTGGGTGCTGCGTGACACATCTGGAAAGATGTTAACTTTTTGCCCACAAAATAAGGCGGACTTCACTTTGAAAAAAGCTTTTAGTATACGTTGTTTTACCACAATAGAAAATAAGGTAACCACCAAAGTGGACCGCACAGTAATATTATCAGAAGAGTCTTCCAGAAAAGCAGTGAGGTTAGCTAAACTAGGAACAATCTCGTCAACTTCTGCATCAACAACAGATGGCTTTTTAGTGCCAGAAGGAATATAATATATCTGTTTAACATCGATAATATCTGGTAAGGCAAGAACTTCTTTCACATATTTATCAAACAAAATCTTTGGTGAAAGCAAAGATGTATGGGGGAAATTCAAAAATCTCAAATTGCAAGCACGCATGGAATTCTCTAGGGCCTCTAACTTAGAATGTAAAATCATAGAATCTTTAATGCCAATCACATTTATAGACTGCAGTGGAAGCACCTGGGATTCCAGCTTATCAACTGCCTTATCAAGTAAAGATACCTTCTTATCAAGTTGCTGCATAGCCACTACAGCATCTTGTGAGAAGGACGCTAAGGAACTAAAAGTTGTAGACACTTTAGCATCTATGCACCGCAAAGCCCCCCATAAATCCTTTAATGTAACTTCAGTGTCAGAAGACAGAACTGGTAGCTCCATAGAGCCCTCCAGTACTGCCAGCTGAACCGGACTAGGCAATTTGATTGCAGCCATATCCCTGCTAAACTGTGGAGAAATCCCTGAATTACCGGCAATAGGGCAGGGGGGAGGGAACCTCCCTCCCGGGCTCAAGGACACCCCCTCCGGCGAGGACTGTGCCAGAGGAACCAGAACAAAATGTTTGTCCAGGGTGCCGACTGGTTTTCCCCCACCAGCATCAGCCGACTGGACCTTACCCTGTAGTTTTGCCTTCCTTTTCCCCATATTAAACAGACTCTAATAAACAGGAAAACAAACACAAAGCAAAACTCACAGTACACAGGAAATACAAGTCCTCTGACTATCCAGCGTCGCTGCAGCGTCGAAGGGGCGTGTCTAAAGGGCACGCCCCTTCAAACACGCCCCACGGCCGCGCTCCACGGTCGCGGAGAAAGAGAGTTCTCACTTTATATAGAAGAAGGACCCCTCGAGTAGCAGGCTGACCGAGGAGTGCCTGCAGTGTACTGGCAGCAGCAGCAAGGAAGTCCCCGCACTCCAGCAGCCCTCAGTAGGGCACGCACACTCCTCCCTCACTCTCCGGTAGACAGCTCCACTCCCAGATAGCAGAAAGGAGGATTTTAAAGCACCGGAGGACCCTCGAGTAGCAGGCTGACCGAGGAGTTCCTGCAGTGGACCGGCAGCAGCAGCAAGGAAGTCCCCGCACTCCAGCAGCCCTCAGTAGGGCACGCACACTCCTCCCTCACTCTCCGGTAGACAGCTCCACTCCCAGATAGCAGAAAGGAGGATTTTAAAGCACCGGAGGACCCTCGAGTAGCAGGCTGACCGAGGAGTGCCTGCAGTGGACCGGCAGCAGCAGCAAGGAAGTCCCCGCACTCCAGCAGCCCTCAGTAGGGCACGCACACTCCTCCCTCACTCTCCGGTAGACAGCTCCACTCCCAGATAGCAGAAAGGAGGATTTTAAAGCACCGGAGGACCCTCGAGTAGCAGGCTGACCGAGGAGTGCCTGCAGTGGACCGGCAGCAGCAGCAAGGAAGTCCCCGCACTCCAGCAGCCCTCAGTAGGGCACGCACACTCCTCCCTCACTCTCCGGTAGACAGCTCCACTCCCAGATAGCAGAAAGGAGGATTTTAAAGCACCGGAGGACACTCGAGTAGTAGGCTGACCGAGGAGTGCCTGCAGTGGACCGGCAGCAGCAGCAAGGAAGTCCCTGCACTCCAGCAGCCCTCAGTAGGGCACGCACACTCCTCCCTCACTCTCCGGTAGACAGCTCCACTCCCAGATAGCAGAAAGGAGGATTTTAAAGCACCGGAGGACCCTCGAGTAGCAGGCTGACCGAGGAGTGCCTGCAGTGGACCGGCAGCAGCAGCAATGAAGTTCCCGCACTCCAGCAGCCCTCAGTAGGGCACGCACACTCCTCCCTCACTCTCCGGTAGACAGCTCCACTCCCAGATAGCAGAAAGGAGGATTTTAAAGCACCGGAGGACCCTCGAGTAGCAGGCTGACCGAGGAGTGCCTGCAGTGGACCGGCAGCAGCAACAAGGAAGTCCCTGCACTCCAGCAGCCCTCAGCAGGGCACGCACACTCCTCCCTCACTCTCCGGTAGACAGCTCCCATGTCATGTGCTTTTGACCTACCAGTGGCAAAGAGATTGTTCATGGTCCATTGCCTTATCTATGAATAGGTAATTTCAGGAAATCAGTGCTGCGCTGGTTCTACCACCAGTACATAATAACCTGACTTGCTAGATACAGGATGGTCCTAAATAAACTCTTGATTTCCCACACCAATCTCCCTATAGGAACTGACCAAATACCCTAAACATACCCCTCAGGGGATTTAAATTCCGTGATTTAATATTTTTTGTTGGATCGCTCACCATGAGAAGAAACATTTCCTCTCTTGAGGTGAGCCCTCCGTTTTACTCAATTTTAAATTGACCGTGAACCGGCCTTCAACCTGACAACACAACACATGTTGCTGTCCATACCATTGTCCAATCTAAGTACCTAAAACTTCAATTCTTTGTAATAAACAAATATACAAGGAAAAATTACTTAGCTGGACCAATGCCAAAGAG
Organism: Ichthyophis bannanicus; assembly: GCA_033557465.1. NCBI lineage: Eukaryota > Metazoa > Chordata > Amphibia > Gymnophiona > Ichthyophiidae > Ichthyophis > Ichthyophis bannanicus. Next base: position 183,332,774 of record CM066033.1, on the reverse strand, counting down.
GAGCTCTGTCAGCTCTTCCAATCCCACGTTGCCAGCGTGACTGTCTTCTTTCCTTAAACACACTCAATCACTCGGGAGTAGCTCTTCAGCCCAGTCCGCTTCACCTCGTTAGTCCAAATGTGATCGATAACCCCTCTTTAGCCACTAACCACAACGGGATCGATAACCCCTCTTTAGCCACTAACCACAAGGCTCCTATTAATGGGGTTGATTTCCATGGGTGTAATTTTATAGTAATTTGATAAATTGAGAGACAGGATGGTGGCTCTCATGATGCTGAGATATTGTACAGTACTGACACTCTCCCACTGCTTTCAACTTTACTCTTCAGATACTGGCACTCATTGATTTGGTGAGCGCTTAGTGACTCTCAGGCTGCTCAAAGATCTCACTATGGCCTTCCAAATAGTGTTCTTGGAGGTTTCTGACATCTTGAGCTCTGCTTGTCGCATGACAAAAATGTAGGGACTCATTTACTAACGCACATTAACAAGCTAAACACGTTCATAGGAAGTAATTGGAACTCTCCATCTCCAGCAGCAAATCATTGTCTTCACGTCAGAAGTGCACACTTAATGCTGAGACAACTCAAGATGTGTGCGGAATGCTTTGCAGGCTAGCCGGCCTATGAAGGGCCCTCCATGCCCACTCTTGGCTACTGCCTGGCTCTCTGCCACTTCTGGGCTCCTCCCTTTCCCTGTCCCCACTTCTCCACCACCCCCACCCCCCAGCTTTTTAATGGAACCTTCTGGATGAGCTCCTCCTGGATCCACTTTTCCCAGCCCTGGCTTCTAGTGATCTATTCATTCGTCTCACACTCAGGATGCCGAAAAGCAAACAACCAAACATAACTAATTTTACACTGGGTTCTGTGCTCCCAGGCTCCTGTTGATTGCCAGTTTTAACCAACTGTCCAGTTCATGCACATTGTCCTCAGATTTCTGATGCAGGCAGTTATGTCAAAACACGTCAGACTATTGATGTAATTACGATTATTGAACCACTGGGCTGTTAAAATGATCTTACTCCAATTGGACTTGTTTACTTTTATTGTGCACTGTGCTTTCACACTGCAAATAAACTTATATTTGAGGGTTTAATTTTTAAACAAAAGGAAGTGGAACTATGGGTGAGGACCAGGAGCAGACGTGGCCTATGGGGGGTGGAGTCCTCTTGGACACACAGTGCTTTATTTGGGGATAAAAAGTAAGCAGATATGTACCTATATATATGTAACATTAACACTTTTAAAAATACGTGTTTATTAAAAATATCACCAAAATTTGGAATGCTTCATTCAAAATCTCAGACAAATCAATACTGTCCAGCTCCCTGGCATAATGCCACCATTTTTCCTCTCCCTGGCAAAATTTTGCATTTCCCCTATCTCTGTCCCCCTAGCCACAATTATATTATCTTTTGACTCCATGACCCCCAGCACAATCATTTCATTTCCACATCCTGCTCCCTCTGTACCTTACCCCCACACAATCATCGTCCCTCGTGCCTTTTCTCTTTCTGGACCAAGAAGATACCCGAATATTAGCTGCCTGCTCCCAAGTCCTAGCAGAAGCTCCTGCAGTCCAGTTTTTACACCCTGAAGTTGGCACCCCGCTGTCAAGGTACATAGCGGTTCATGGTTCACCACCAAGCTGTCATAAACACAGCAGAAGTGCTTGGTAGCTGCTGCATCTTGTGGTGGTCACAAGTTGTGCAGATAGTGGAAGGCACTAAACAATAAGGAAGTGCAGGCAGAAAACCTGTATTTTAGAAACATAGAAATATGATGACAGAAAAAGACCACATGGCCTATCTAGTCTGTCCTTCCATATCAACAACTACAACAGTCCCCTTTTTACCTTTAGAGATCCTCTGTGTTGGTCCCATGCTTTTTTGAATTCAGTTACTGTCCTCATCTCTACCACCTCCACTGGGAGACTATTCCATGGCTCCACCACTTTTTCCATAAAGAAATATTTCCGCATATCACTCCTGAATCTATCTCCCTTCACCCTCATCCCATGTCCCCTCGTAGAAGAACTTGCTTTCAATTGAAAGAGGCTCTCTCCCTGAACATTTATGCCACGGAGGTATTTAAACATCTCAATCATATCACCTCTATCCCGCCTTTCCTCTAAGGTGTACATATTAAGATCCTTCAGTCTGTCCTCATATGCTTTATAATGAAGACCACTAATCATTTTAGTAGCCACCCTCTGCACCGTTATTTTAATAACTTCATTTTGCTTTGTTTTTATACAATTTCATTTCAGGGCAATTTTGCAAATTAAGAGGAGGCTGCGACTCCAGCCCAAACAAAAAAACACAACTGGAATGTTGTTAGAGGTTTCAGGAAAATAAAAATAAACTCCCCTCCCCTTTTATCAGTAGTTGTTCTGTTCCCCTCCCCCTTTTCTCACAGCTCGGTCTTGAACCAGTAACACTTGGGTTGAAAAGCAGGCACCTTGCAAAATGAATTATTATATCTCTAGGGAGGATGTGGATCATTAATTGGGCAATCAGAATCTGAATTATGCTTGGAAAATGTCTTGATAGTATACTTATGTTTATGCAATTTCTTGATAAACCGCCCAGGCTGAAGGGCATCAGAGCAGTTTACAATCACTATTCACAAAATTTCTGGCAAAATAAAAGCCTTTGGAGTAAGTCTCTAGAACAGGAGTCAATAGAATCATAAGAGAAAAAAAATGCAGCTAGGGTTTTCTGCAGAGCTGAAGACCAGAAAAAGTTTGGGCTAATCAGGAAACAAACTAAGCACACCAAAAATACAAGACCTAGCTAAGAGGAGGCTGGATGAAGCCTGTCCTCCCGGTGGCATAGTAGTTTCTCCTGCAAGACTCCTGCCCCCTAATCCAAGGGTCACAGGTTTAAGGTCAGGCTGTGATGAGGTGGGAGGGAAACAAAATTTCAAGTTTTTCATGAGGTATAACGAAACGATCATGCAGCTCACATCAACCTGTGCTCCAGGAAGCATTTCAGTGGGAGGTAGCAGGTAAATGAGCAGCTGGCACCTCCCCTGAAGGGTGGAATCTGATAAACTGGAGAAGTGCCAGAACACTATTCCAGCACCAAGGAAGCCCTGTATGTTTCCTAGACCATGGGATGCTGTTCCAAGGGTTGCAGAGCAGAAATGGCATCCATCTGTCCAAGAAAGGTTGACGCGTCTTCAGTAGTAGACTGGCTAATCTACTGAAGAGGGCTTTAAACCTGCTATCTCCCACTGAAATGCTTTAAACTAGATTTGTTGGGGATGGGTGAAGAAAGCCCCCAGGTAAGTGATAGATTAAATACCTTTATGGAAATGGGTAACAGGGGTAGCATATGGAAAACAGTGTGTATAAATGCCCATAGAATGGGAAATAAGATCCCTGATGTTGAAGCTTTGGTGGGAGTGGTTGACTTGGATTTAGTGGCAGTTACAGAAACATGGTTCACAGAAAACCATGACTGGGATGTAACTATACCTGGCTATACTTTATTCAGAAAGGACAGGGTAGGAAGAAGGGGAGGAGGAGTGGCACTATATGTAAAAAATACTATTAAAGCTTTGGAATTACAGAGCTTAAAAGGGAGAGAGGAGGCATTGTGGGTTAAACTAGAAAGAAGGAAAAATAAATCTATCTGCATTGGCTTGATATACAGACCTCCCTCACAAGAGGAAGAGGTGGACAGAGAGTTAATTGAAGACATACGCAGCATTGCTAGGAAAGGGGAAGTGCTACTGATAGGGGATTTCAATATGCCAGATGTTGATTGGCATATTCCTGCTGCAGTATCATCTAGAAGTAAAGAGATCCTGGCTTCTCTACAGGGAGAACTATTCAGGCAATTGGTAGCAGACCCCATACGTGAAGGGGCCATACTGGACTTGGTGCTTACCAATGGTGAAAGTGTTTCTGATGTTATAGTGGGAGATCATTTTGCATCCAGTGAACACCAGATGGTATGCTTCAGTATTAGGACTAGGGCTGTTACAATCCATTCAAAGGTGAGGGTCTTAGACTTTAGGAAGACTAACTTAAGGGAGTCGTTAGCGGGTTGGGAACTGCTGGCGGATGTAGAAAAACAGTGGGCAAAACTGAAAGGGGATATTTTAAGGGCAACCAACCTTTTTGTTAAAATGGTAAATAAAGGTTAAAGGAAAAGGAGACCGCTATGGCTTTCGAAAGAAGTAGCTGAAAAAGTGAAGAAAAAGAGGGAGGCCTTCATAGAAACATAGAAACATAGAAATATGATGACAGAAAAAGACCACATGACCTATCTTGTCTGTCCTTCCATATCAACAACTACAACAGTCCTCTTTTTACCTTTAGAGATTATCTGTGTTTGTCCTATGCTTTTTTTGAATTGTTACTGTCCTCATCTCTACCACCTCCACTGGGAGACTATTCCATGGATCCACTACTCTTTCCGTAAAGAAATATTTCCGCATATCACTCCTGAATCTACCTCCCTTCACCCTCATCCCATGTCCCCTCGTAGCAGAACTTGCTTTCAATTGAAAGAGGCTTTCTCCCTGAACATTTATGCCACGGAGGTATTTAAACATCTCAATCATATCACCTCTATCCCGCCTTTCATCTAAGGTGTACATATTAAGATCCTTCAGTCTGTCCTCATATGCTTTATAATGAAGACCACTAATTATTTTAGTAGCTACCCTCTGCACCGACTCCATCCTGTTCACATCCTTTTGAAGGTGCGGTCTCCAGAATTGCACACTATACTCCAAATGAATAGCCGATCCGTCATATTTCTATGTTTCTATGTATCTGACAATTCCTGCTAGTTGTCTTTTCGTCTGCTTGATTGCTGCAGCTAGATTTGTTATGTGCAAGGTTATCCCCCAGGTTAAACATCACTGCTTCTTTCATCAGGAACCTTTGGCATGTTAGCAATATCTAGGGGATTTCTTAGCAATTTGTTAGAGTGCACTTGGTTGGTTAATGTCCCTTGAAAAATTGAATGGAGGCAAAATTGATTTAACAAGCATTTTCCTATACTATTTACATGCATTAAAAATGTCTAACATTTATTAAAAATGTTTTATTAAACCAATGTGTGAAATGAAGTGAAAAAGTGCCCCAAAACTTGGAAAAATTCAAAAAAATAATCTGAAATTTTTTTGTTTGTGCACTTCCGTAGTACCATCTGTTGCTCTTGGTCCTTGCAGATGCGTTCAGTGATCCAGCATCTTCCAGTACCATGGTTTTTCTTGTTGCTGTGCCGGCTCTTGCTTCGGTGAGGTTTTACTCGCATCATTCCATTTTCACTTAGCCTTTCTTATGGAGTGCATGATGTGAAGAGGGCAGCGACTTGGGAAGGGAGAGTTAGAGCTATTAGTTTTAGCTTCAGAACTCAAATCATCAGGTGCTTATTTTATTTATCTGCATTTATATCCCGCTTTTCACCAGGTCAAAGCGGTTTAACATAAAAGGGGAGGGGGACAATAATCAAGTTGACAGAAAGAGGGAGGGGGCCATCATTAGGAGGCTAACAATGTTGATCTTCACAGAAAGTAACAGTACTAAGACGTTTTTCAGTAGTCTCTTAGATGGTTGCTGGGGGGGGGGGATAGGTCAGGGGGTTCTGGTGAGCAGTTATTGAGAGGTGTCTGTTTCAGGTCCAAGATATTTATGAAACAGGATGGTTTTTAACAGTTTCCGGAATGCAGAGAGGTCTTTGGTGCTTCGGATCTGGTTTGGGAGGGAGTTCCAGAGGGAGGGTGCGTACAGTTTGAATGCTCTGTTGCAGGTTTGCTGATTGAACTTAGTTCGTTCGTGAGGTATAGTGAGAGTGTTGTTGGTGGTCTGACGGGTTGGTCTGTTGAGAGTAGGGTGAGATAGTAGAGTCCAAAGTTGTGTGGTCTGAGTTTGATGGAGGGCTTTGTGGTTAAGTAAGAGGGATTTGTATTTAATCCTTGCATCGAGGGGCAGGATGTGAAGTTATCTCAGGACTGGGGTGATGTGATCGTGTATTTTTGCCTTGTGGATGATTCTTGCGGTGGTGTTTAAGGCAGTCTGTAGGGGGTTGGTGTGGGCGGTGGGTAGTCCCTGATAAATTGCATTGCAGTAGTCCAGTTGGGGGAGTGTCATGGCCTGCATGACTGTTCTGAAGTTCTGTAGGCTGATGAGCGGTCTGAGCCGTTGTACTGTCTTTGCTTTGTGGAATATTGTTCCGGCTGTCTTTTTGATCTGTTGTTTGAATGTAAGGGCTTGACGAATGATGATTCCCAAGTATTTTATGCGGGATTGGACTTGTATTTGGGTGGTTCCCAAGGTGACGTGTGGTGGTGGGGTGAAGTTTGGGTCCTTGGTCACTCTCGGTATATAAAAAAGACGTTAAATAAATAAATAAATGAATGAATGAATGAATGTACCAAAATGAAAAAACACCTGTTAGCCTTGTTAGAAACCCCTGTTCATTGTAAGTCCAGTGTAGGTCCTGCCTGCACTGCACAAATTTGTTTTCTGCAAACCGCGCTGATTTTAAAGAGTGTGGTATAAAAAAGACATTAAATAAATAAAATGAGGGCTTCTGGTTTTTTTTAATTTGATGGAGAGGTTGTTCTCTTGTAGCCAGCTGGAGACATCAATAAAGCAGTCTGATAGGTGATTGTTTGTTGGGTTTGTGGTTGTGATGGGTCCATAAAGCATTATGTCGTCTGCGTAGATATGGTACAGTAGTTGATGTTGTGAACGCGTATTACCGAACAGAGTGGCTGTAGGTAGATATTGAAGAGCATTGCGGATAGTGTGGAGCCTTGGGGGTACTCCTTGGTGCTGTCGAAAAGGGGGGAGGTTGCCATGTTTGTGCAGATTAGCTGTTGTCTATTGGTCAGGTAGGAGTGGAAACATTGTAGCACTATGTCCTTGATGCCAATCTCTTGTAGTCTATGTAGGAGTGTGTTGTGGGAGAGGGTGTCAAATGCTGCGGATATGTCTAGAAAGATCATAGCATATCCAGGGTGCTTTGTCTGTGTAGGGTGTTCAGTAGTGATACCATGAGGGTCTCAACTCCATGTGATGGGCGGAATCCGTGTTGTTGTGGGTCTAGGATGTTGTTGGTATCGAGGTGGTCTTGAAGCTGTTGTTGAATTATCTTCTCAATGATTTTAGCAGTGAATGGGAGACTTGTTATTGGCCTGAATGAGGTAGAGTCTAGGGGGTCCAGGTTGTGTTTCTTAATGGTTGGGCGAATGATGGATATTTTGAGGGCATCTGGCATGTGTCCTTGCTTGAGAGATTTGTTGACTATGTGGGTTAAGGCTGTGCTTATGTCCTTACTTTCCTTACTAGCAAAGAAATTGGTCCAACATGGGCCACCTTCTTATACAATTCTGTCGTATTTGTTCCTTGTCAGTGTATCAAGTTATCAGCTCCCACTATAACAACATTAACAAATGCATTTTATCACCCATTTCCCTTAATTATTTACGCTTCCAGCTAATGTGAGCTTCTCTTTTCAGTTTTTATGGTGGAAGATAATGTTCTATAATTGGATTGTCTGTCACATCTTACTCAGCAACTCTAGAGAAAGCAAAGATACAGAAGTAGCACACTGAGAAAAAAAGATAATTCAGAGCTGACATCAGTACCTAATTCACATAAAGAGACTGCTTTAGTCAGGCAGAGTACTCTCGTTAAAAAGACAAAGTAGCTCGAATGAAGAGAAGATGCAGAATTTCCTGTTGAAGTTTTCCATATGAATAGTCATTGATGCTTATTACTCTTTAATTGCCTCCCTTCCACTAAAAGTCAGAGAAGTTAAAGATCCAACCAGTGGAACAAATTTAGGGACTCGTTTACTAATGTACATTAACAAGTTAACACAGGTTAACACAGTTTCATTCATGCTGAATAACACAAGCCCTATTATTTTTGATGGGGCCTATTTATTAACTATGCACAAAACTTGAATTAAAGCGTGTTAACTGGTTAATATACAGGAGTAAATCTGACGATGTGTCTAGTCACATGCTGACTGATAGCGATTCCAGTCTTCCGCTGCTCTTCTTTGTAGCAAAAGGATCTCACAAGGTTTATACCCCATCCTAATGGAAGTATGCTAGGGTTCGCAATGTTGCAGGAAGAAATAGGAAATTTTTCCCCAACTCCCAAGGAAGAGCAACAGTGAGAACAAAATGGACAAGAAAGAAAAGGCAAAATAAAGGGCATTGGGATGAAGTCCTTAAGAAGAGATGTTGGAGCAGAGGCTGCTGGAACAGCGATGGTCATCTGTGAATAGGGCAGAATTCAACCAAAAGATGAGAATTCAGTGATAAGGAAGTAGCTGAAGGTAGACAAGTGCCTGATTCAAGCCATAATGGGAAGTTTACCAGTTAAGCACCCTCAAGTCACTCTGAAGGGCCCTGTAGGACAAGCTACAAGCCAAGGATGGCAGCACCTAATGGAGTGTGCTCTCCTTGATACAAAGCCACTGTCACGGGCAAAGCACTGTTTTACCTGTAGAAATGGAGAGAAGGCAATGCTCTGTTGTACACTGGGATGCGGTTAAAAGATAGGAAACAGAGAGTAGGACTGAATGGTCGTTTCTCTCAGTGGAGGAAGATAGATTATGGAGAATCCCAGAGAACTGTACCGAGACCACTGCTTTTTAACATATTTTTAAATGATCTCGAAAAGGGAGCAATGAGTGAAGTGATCAAACTTGCTGACAACCACAAAATTCTTCAAGCTGTTAGATCACAAGCTGATTATGAGAAATTGTAGGAGGACCTGGTGCGTGGGGGGCATCCAAATAGCAGATGAAACAATGTGGACACGTGAAAAAAGTGTTGCACATAGAGAAAAATAATTCAGACTGTGAGCACATAATGCCAAGTTTGTATTAAGTGTCACCACCCAAGAACAGGATCTTAGGGTCACTATGCACAAAAGTTGAAATTCTCTGCTCAGTGTGCGCGCGGTGGCCAGAAAAAAACAAGCAAACAAATAGAATGTTGGGAATTATTAGGAAAGTAATGGAGAACAAAGCTGAGAATACCATTACAGTATGCCTCTGTATAGGTCCATAGTGTGACCACATCTTGAGTTTTGTGTGAAAATCTGTCTGCTCATCTCAAAAAGTGTTCAACATAACTAGAAAAGATTCAGAAATGGGCAAGCAAAATAATAAAGAGAATGCAACGCTATAGTGTGAGCAAAGGCTAAATAGCTTAGAGCTCCTCAGCCTGGAGAGGAGATAGATGCGAGGACAGAGGAATAGAAAATCCTGAGTGAGGTGAACAGGTAAACAGAGAAAGGTTGTTATCCTTTTAAATAATACCAAGTCTAGCGGACAGTCCATGAAGCTAATAAGTAGCACTTTAAAACAAATTGAAGAAAATATTTTTTCATTCGGCACACAGTTCAATTGTGGAATTTGTTGTCAAAGGATCTGGCCAAGGCAGTTAGCCTAGAAGGGTTTCCGACTTCAGGAAGAAGCTTAAAACATTCCTAGTCCACAAACACTTCAACTCTGGACCCACAGGCAGGTGTAACATAGTACCATACATTACCTTCTACAGATTCCACAGACTCAATTCCTATTCCCACACCACACATAGATTATGATCCATAATTTATTCTCAGTTAACCCCCCCCCCCTATATATACTGTAGTTATTGTTTCTGTTTTTGGATCATAACTATTTTAACATTTCATTAGTTGTATATCTAGAACGTTCCAGTTCTCTGTAAAACAGCTGCTCATGCATTTCTATTGCTGGCTCCATGTAAACCACTTTGAATAGTAAAAAGGTGGTATATAAGCAATGTTAAAGAAAGAAAGGGTTTAGAGGAAAAATCCTTAAACCATTATGAGCCAGCTAGATTTGGGAAAGCAACTGCTTACCTCTGAGAGTGAGCGAGCAATAGGCAGGGCCAGATTTAAGATGTTGATGGAGCTCATGATGATGTTGGTTACTCCCTCTTGCATCTATTCGCGGCAGCACAGAATTCTTTCTGCTTATCAATGTATAAATTCAGTAGGTGAGGATCTTTGGTACTTCTCCATTTGCATTCCACTCGCCAAAGGTTGCGTTTCAAGTCCTTTAGAGATGAAGAGTACCAGGGAGCCATGTGGCATCATTTGGTGGAGGTCATTCCTGGCAGTGTGAGGGCGGTCGATGCTAAGGTATTGTTCCATCTGGTACTATGGGTATCCAGGGTGGTGTCGGGGGGGGGGGGGGGAGGGACGGTTTAGAGTTGGGGGAGCACTTTGGTAAGGAATGTTTGGGCTTTGAAATGGCGGAATCTGCGGTTTCATAATGGATGTGCTATCAGATGGGTCAATATGCGCATACATTTGCTTTGAAAACTGGTGCAAAGTCCGTAGGTAAAAAGACACTGCAAACTTTGCAGCTTTGAGGGCAGTATGATAAGTGCTCTCTAACAGTAGGCAGACTCTGAAATCTTACATCTCCCAATTTATGGTTAACCAGAAACAGCAGATTTTAAAGGCAGCATATGTGAACAAATTCAAATTTAAAAAAAAAAGAAAGAGAAAAAGCAACATGTCATCACACTTCAACTGAAGTGTGCAAGGATCTGCCAGACCTGTTTGACACAGCGCTTCTGGGCACGCTTCGGTGCCACGTTGCTTTAGCTTTTTAGTGCTGCTACGACAGGAACAAGAGGATTTTTTTTTTTGGGGGGGGGGGCACAAGTGGAGATGCTGGACAGGGAGGGGAGGGTGAGATGCAAGAACACATGTAGAAGGAGAGGAAAGATGCTGGACCATTTTGGGGGTGAGGAAAGAGGAAAGATACATCACTTTAACATTTTCTTTTCAGATGTCTACACATCTAAATACCATTCAAACAGGAACAAAGATTTATTTATTTAACTTTCTTCTATACCGCGCTCTTTAATATCAGTGCGGTTTACATAAAACATATTTTGTGCAGTGTAGGCGACCTACACTGGACGTACAGTAAACAGGGGATTATGTACAGGTTTTAAACAGGGTAAACTAAACAAAATCACTCTGAAATATGATATGGAACATCTCTAATATTTACATACTGGCACTGTTATTTACACACTGGGTCTGCTATGCTCATGGTGTCGATCGGGGGAGAGTATTCCTACTTGTGGGCTGGGCTGGGTTCAGTATCTACAGGGTAGCTGCTTGGAGGGTGTTTGCCTGGTCCCACGGGTGTGGCTGACTGTGGAAGGTCGTCAGGTTCAGTGTAGTACTGAAGGAACAGGTGGTGCTTCAATGCCTTCCTAAACTGGGAGAGGTCACTAATGGCCCTAATGGCAGGAGGTAGGGCGTTCCAGCTAGCGGGTGCATTGAGCGCGAATGCTCTGTTCCTGGTTGCTTGCGAGCCTTTTGTGAGTGCCCTTGGGAGTTTCAGGGAATTAACAGCAGCTGATCTCCTTGCTCTGTTAAGAGGGGTGGTCTGAATGAGATCTGTAAGTGAAGTGGAAGAGCATTTATTGATGGCTTTGTGGGTCAGCATCAGCACCTTGAATGAAATCCTACACTGGACTGGGAGCCAGTGCAGATTTTTCAGGATTGGGGTTATGTGTTCCCTCCTAGATCCCCCGTGCAGGATTCTTGCAGCTGCGTTCATTGCTAGTTGCAAGGGATTCAGCGTGTTTTTTGGGAGACCGTGTAGTATGGCATTTGCGTAGTCAAAGTGCGGGATTACTAGCGCTTGGTAGACTGTTCGAAAGTCTTCCGGTTCTAGCAATTGTCTCATATGGCGAAGCATCCTTATTTTGTTGTATACTGCCTTGACCATGTTGCTTATTTGGGCCTTCATATTGAGCTGTTGATCCAGTGTAACCCCGAGGTACCGAATTGTGGGCTTGCTTAGGAGCTCCGCGTCCCGCACCTTCAGTGAAGTTGGAGGAATGAAAGTGGTATTCCTTGTGACGAAGAGGACTTCAGTTTTCTTAAAATTTATTCTTAGTTTCTGCTCGTGTAGCCAATCAGTGACAGCATCGAAGCAGGCGGATAGAGGTGATAGGTCTGGTTGGTCTGTCAGGAAAGGCATGTAAAGTAGCACATCATTGACGTATATTAGACAGTTGATGTTGAAAGAGCGGATGAGGTTACATATATAACATCAGATAAGTACTGGATTACTTCTGAATTAATCTTTAGGTTACTCTGTTGCTTCAAAGTATTTTTCTTTTAAATTACTGATATTTTGTTCAAACCTTGTTTTTCTAGAATTAAAGATCAACAGCAACTGGAACCTTAGACAAGTATAAACTGTGTACTGTGGATCACGTGATGTGGTGAGCTGGGGAAGACGTGAGTCACCTTAGCTCCGGGCCCCCCTCCTCTAACCGTTAATTTATTGCCGTGAGATAATTGCGGAGATAATTGCCTGATCTGAGCCCTGAGAGATCGGCGAAGGAGCCCTTAAGCATCTTTTGTGAAAATATTGCGGAATGGCGGCATCGGCGAAGGTGGGGAGGCGAGAGAAGGACCGCACTACAGGGCCGCCGAAAATGGCAGAGTCCCCTCCTAAAGCGGGCACTGCGGCCTCCCCCACAATGACCGAGGAAATCTCGGCTGCGGTCACTGCTGCACTCTCCATACAGTTTGAAACCCTCCATGTGAAAATGGACATGATACAGTGCTCGTTGACCACGCTGGGCACTCGAGTGCATGAGGCTGAGGGCCGAATAGCGCAGGCCGAAGAGGAGGTAGAGAAGCTAAAGCGCGAATTGAGTGCAGTGCAGAGAGAATCTAAAGCCCACGAACTGAAGCTTGATGATCTGGAGAACAGATCCCGACGCAATAATTTGCGTTTGCTGGGCATTGCTGAAACTATCCTCAATAAAGATCTGAGGGACTTTGTGGAAAACTTGTCTGCCTCTCTGATAGACCGGGAAAAATGAGAACACCCCTATAGTCGTGGACAGAGCCCATAGAGTAGGGCCGAGGCCGCAAACACAGAGCTCGCGGCCCAGAGTGGTCCTGGCCAGATTCCTCTATTACACGCAGAAGGAAGGAGTATTAAAGGCAGCGCGACAAAAGGGAACAGTGGAGCGCGGGAACATGAAGATCCGCATTACGCCTGATTACTCTACCGCGCTGAGCCAGCGTCGCAAAGCATACGCTCCGATATGCCAACGACTGATAGAGGCGAATGTGCGCTTCCACGTGCAGTACCCGGCTAAATTGCACATATCACACCAGGGAGCCCACCGGGTATTTGAATCTGCGGCGGAGGCAAGCTCTTATGTGGAGCAGCTGCTGGTACCATTGCGGTGAGCTCGAGAGAACACGCACCATGACAACGGTCCAGGGGGCTGATTGAAAGAGGACTGACCCGTGTTGAGAAAAGGAGCGGTGCCTCCTGCCGGGTAGTGAGACTGGCTCTCTTACAGGATTGGACTCCGCGAGTGGCCTAGCTGGACTACGGGTGAGTTAGGGGGTACCCCGCCCGGGAGCGGCAGAAGGCTGCTCGTACAATACAGTTACTGTGCTCCCGAACTTGGTGGGTAGTTATCTCTGCTCGTTGAAGGTGCCTGGCGGTTCTGCTCTCGCATCCCTGGCCTGCTGCTTTGCTTCTGATTCTGGGGCTGTCACCCCTTCTCCGGGGGTATGTACAATGACTGCCGATACTGGAACCTGCGTCCTTTAACGGCCTGGTGCTTAATGTTCGATTCTCCGCCCTGCTGTGGGAGGAGGCCCTGAGTCTATGCTCTAAAGTGTTTCTTCGGGCCCCCAAAGAACTGTGCTCTGGGGCTGCAGGAACTGAACCGGGACATGCATGGCTGCGAGATATGCTGCGGTATATGGCTGGGGTTCCAGTTTACTTTGTCAGGCATCTCCTTGATGTTCTTATAGGCCCGACTAGAATGTTGGTATTTTGATGTCCCTCCTGCTCTTTTGCTATGTTCGGGGCAGAGTAAGTTATGGGTTGGGGGGTTGGGGTGGGCGGGGAGTGGCGGGTGTGGAATATATGGGAGGGCGGGGGAGCTGGTTGATGTGCCCCGAGGGAGGGGTGGAACCCTATCAGTTGGATATTCGGGAAGAGAATATGGTGGAGGGGGGGAGGAGTAAGGGGAGAGGGGTGGGGATAGGGGAGCCATATCATGGGCGAGGCTGGATGTCTGGGGCTGAAGGGCTGGGGGGATGGAAGAATGGCTCTAAGAGATGGGGGGGGACCCGTTCACATCTCAAGTGATCGCTATGGGAGTGAGGAGGTGCTCGGGGAAGGAGACTAGAATGGGGGGGGGTTGGAGATAGGGAAGGGGGGTGGAGCAGGGGGGGGACAGGGGAAGGGGTGGGTAATAATGGCTGGGGGGGGGACGCAGCTCCTGGAGATATCAGCGGAGGGAAAATAGGGAATCATCCTGGGAGAAGGAGAGGGGGACCTCAGGCTAGGGAGGTTCCTCCATGTATGCTATTTGTTCTGTGATGCCTAATAGCTCCTATTGTATGCAGACGTGAAGATTCTATCTTGGAATGTATGTGGTATAGGCAACCCTATCAAGCGATATAAAGTGCTGCGGGCCTTGGCTAGACACCAATGCGACAATGCAATGTTGCAAGAGACCCACCAGAGTACTGAAGAACATGCTAAACTTAAAAGAGAGTGGGTGGGACAAGAATGGGGGGCCCCAGCGCAGGGTAGGAAGGGTGGAGTGGTCATTTTGATACACAGGAGACTCCGGTTCACTAAGGAGGAGGTCTATGCCGACCCAGATGGTAGATATGTACTGTTGTATGGGATGCTAGAGGGGAAACCCGTGGTATTGGGCAACTTATACAGCCCAAATGTACTGGATCGGGACCTGTACGCACGCTTGGGTTCGAGGGTGGAACAACTGCCAGACGCTCCATTGATTTTGGCCGGGGATTTTAATGGAGTGTTGGATCTTGCGTTGGACGTATCCAGGGACGGGGATAGGGGGACACGTAGGCAGGGTACTAGGGCCTTGCAGCATATGCGGCGTAGACTACAACTGGTGGACCCGTGGCGACTCTTGCATCCCGGGGAGCGAGATTTTACTCACCTGTCCAGAGCACATGGTACCAGTGCCAGAATTGATTATGTGCTAGTTTCGGAAAGGCTCTTTGCTTATGTACTCGATGCGCAGATTAGTCCTCTGGAAATTTCCGATCACACTCTAATCTGGGTGGAATTGGAGTGGCGTGATGCTGCCCCGCCAGCTCGAATCTGGCGAATCCCTGTTGATTTATATCGAGACGCGGATTTTTCTTCGTTTCTCAAGCAGAAATGGCAGGAATTTGCCGCTCATAATGAACAACATCGTGATAACCCTGAACTCTTTTGGGAAACGGCTAAAGTGTTTTTAAGGGGAGACATTATAGGGTATGTGGCACGTAAGCGCAAACTGATAGCGAAACAGATTATCCGCCTTGAAGCGCAGGTATGCCGAGCTAGACACAGGCAGGCTGGTGATCCTTCGGTGGCAAACAGGAAGATGTTGTGGGAATCCCAATCTGCCCTTAATGAATTGCTCCATCAGAGGGCCAAGAAATCCTTTATGTACTATAAATATCAACTCTACCGCTTCGGGGATAAATCCGGGAAGTTGCTGGCCCGGTGCCTTCAGGGAAGGGGGGGGGACCCGCATGGTGGTGGCCTTGCGAGATGCACAGGGTAGGTTGCAGAAAGAGAATCGGGAAATTGCTCAGATTTTTCGTCAGTTCTATCAGAAGCTGTATTCGCAGGGGGCTGACCCTGTTGTCGCTATGGAGGAGTATTTGAGGGACGTACAGCTGCCCCACTTAGAAGCGGAACAACGAGCGCGCTTAGAGGTGCCGGTTACATTGGAGGAAGTTGCTCTGGTGATTCAACAGGCGAGTTGCTGTAGAGCCCCGGGGCCTGATGGATTAGGGGCTGAGTTTTATAAGCTGCTGGGAGATCTGTTACCGTCAACGCTGGTGGCGGTCTATCATCACCGGATTGCACAAGGGACATTTACTTGGGGTAGAAATCATGCCCATATTATCTTATTTCCTAAGTCCGGTAAAGACCACACGCAAGCAGAGTCCTACAGACCTATTTCGCTGCTCAACTTTGATTTGAAGATACTAGCTGAAGTTCTAGCAACACGACTCTCCTCGGTTCTTGGGACCTGGTACATGAATCCCAGGTTGGATTCGTGAAAGGCCGATACGCGGTGCGGAATCTGCGCAAGATCTTGGCGTCCCTGGAATGGGTCCGCCGCCATGGCGTGCCCTCGCTCTTGATCAGTTTTTATGCCGAGAAAGCATTTGACTGGGTGGGCTGGCCGTACTTGAAATTTCTTTTACCGAAATATGGGCTCGGGATGTCTTTTTGTCGTATGGTAGAGCTTTTTTATGCTAACCCCACGGCGAGTGTGCTCTGTAACGGGATCCTGTCAGATGCTATTTGCCTGGAAAGGGGTACCTGGCAGGGGTGTCCACTCTCCCCTCTGCTTTTTGTGCTGTCCCTAGACCCCCTGATACGGAAGATTGAGGTATCGACGGGGATCCAAGGGGTGCGAATGGGGCGACTTGGGTTTAAGATAGCGGCCTTTGCCGATGACCTGCTGGTACATCTGTTGGCCCCGCGGACCTCCCTACCGAGGCTGTTGGAGGAGTTTTCATGTTTCGGGAGCTTCGCGGGACTGCGCATTAACATGGGCAAGTCAGAGGCGTTAGATGTGGGGGGCACACTCCGAGCTGTTTGGGGTGAATCTTTCCCCCTTCGGTGGGCAGAGGAATCCTTTATCTATCTTGGTATCTCTCTGACTAAAGATCCCAAGCAATTATACCGGGTGAATGTAAACCAAATTTTGTCCAAGACTCGTTTACAATTACAAGCGTGGGCCCCTCTCCCCCTGTCTTTGCTGGGTAGGGCAGCGGCCCTGGGCATGGTGATTTTGCCACGTATTCTATATTGGTTGCAGACGCTCCCCGTGTGGCCGAGGAAATGTGATCTGTGAGAGTTAGAACAGGTATTCCGGGTTTTTTTGTGGAAAGGGGCACGGGCTCGTATCCCCCTGTATCGTTTGCAGAGGAGATGGAGAGATGGGGGGATTGGGATCCCTGACTTACGACTCTATGCACTGGCCTGCCAGGCGCGTCATATTGGGGACTGGTTGGGAGAAACGGAGGTCTACACCCCACGGGCACTGGAGGAGGCCTTGGTAGCCCCGCAGACCTTGTTGGTGGCTTTGCATCTGGCAGGCTCGAGTTTGCCAGGCTGGGTAACTCAGAGTGTGTTAATACGGCCAGCTTGGTGTTCATGGCAGCAATTCAATAAATGGTGGGGGGAGTCCCCGGAAGTTTCAAGCTGGTTGCCCCTGCAAGGGAATGTTCGATTTACCCCAGGAACGGACACGTCTATGTTTCGGCTTTGGGAACAGAGGGGGATCCGGAACTTAGGACATATCGTGGACCCAGAGGGGAGGTGTAAATCCTTTGCGATTTTATGTGTGGAGTATGAGCTGAACTTTCGACATTATTTTGCATATGCCCAGATCTCCCATTATGTTGCCTCGCTTCCGAGGGGGGGGGCTTGTGGCTGAACGTGCTGCGCGGATACTTGAGTTTTTCGGTCTCGGGGCGGACTCTCCGCCGTCCATCGCTGGGTTGAAGTGACGCATTGACAAGTGGGTACCTCCGATTGATTACTCAGGGGAGGAGCGATCGTGGGCCAGAGAGCTGGGGGTAGAGGTGTTGCCGGGAGCGGTTCATGGGGCCCTGAGCAGTATCGGGGAACTAGTAGAAGGGGCTCGCTGGAGAGAGATACAGTTTAAATGTATCCTTTGAGCCCACTTCTCCCCGAGACGAGCTTTTCGTAGTCATCTCACATTCGACGGGAGCTGCCCGAAATGTAGTTCGATACTAGCTGATTTAGGTCATATGTGGTGGGGCTGTCCGAAAATCCGCCGGTACTGGATGCAGATTCGGAACTATCTGAGTGGAGTGTTGTGCCAGCGGGTTAGATGGACGGGGTCTGTTGTGGTGCTGGATCAACTTGGACCACTCCATCCGAAGGGTAGATGGGAGCGCCTATTACTCCGAAAGGCATGCCTGGTGGGTAAAGGTCCACTGCTCCGTAGATGGCGGGAACCGGTTCCTCCCTCCTTCTGGGAATGGCGCAACAGTTTTCACCAGCTGATGCTTTTAGAGAAACGAGGGGCGAGAGGCAGGGTTAAGAGTTGGACGTCTTTTCTGATGACCTGGGAACCCTATATCCACACCTTACGGCCTGCTATCCGTAACGAAGTGCTGCAGGCGCACTATTAGATGGAGCAAGGAAGGAATAGACTAGGTGTTGAAGTGGAGGGTAGCGGGGCGGGACGATTCCAAGGCGAGGAGCAGGGGGCAGGGGCTGCGAAGGGGGGGGGGATTGGGGTTGTGGGGGGATGGGGGGGTGGATAGGGAATATATTGGGGAAAAATGTTGTGTTGATGGACTTATAACACTTCTGGCTATCAAACCCGGGTTGAGGATAAGATACAGCCCTGCCCGGGTGACTGTTTATGTTTATGTTATGCTTATTTTGTACTTGTTCGGTTATGCTGGTTGTTCCCTGTACATCTGATGCCTCGTTTCAATAAAAATGACTTTAAAAAAAAAAAAAAAACCTGTGTACTGTGAAGCCTGGTACTGTCTCAGAGTGAAATTCCTGCCTTGTAAAACAATTGTCTTTTCTACTGAAAACAAACAAAAAAATGCAATGTTTTTCCTTCTGGCCAGGGTGTTATTGGGTGCACTGGTGTACAGTTATCTTTCTCCTCTCGGAGCTGGTGCAGTTCAAAGTTCTTTTCCGGCTTTCTCCATGACACACAGTGGTCTGATCTCCTTTGAAATCAATTTTCTTCAACACTAGTCTTTAAATAAATCTAACTAAACTAGCAACTAAAGGGTTTATTCCAAATTTCATTAATCACAGTTTTGCCTGTTCTGAGTCCTTCTTTAATTAGCTTCTCCCTATTCTTAGCACTTACCCTGCTTATTTTCAGAAGAAAAGATAATTATTACTCCTACACATGGCCTGTCTAGTCTGCCCAATTACAATAGGCCCCTTTTTAACTTTAGAGATCTCCTGTGTTGGTCCCATGCTTTTTTGAATTCAGAAACTGTCCTCGTCTCTACTACCTCCACTGGGAGACTATTCCATGCATCTACCACTCTTACCGCTGTGACGTGGTATGCTGTGCAGGACTCCTTGGACCTCCTCCTGCACCCACGAGCGCGCCAAACAACACAACAATCCAGGCGCCAATTCCAGTCCAGGTTTTAAAAAACACAGCAAGAGTTGCCTTCCAAAAGTTACAGCAGTTCAAGGAGCAGTTCTGCTACCCCTCCTTCTCGTTAGAGGTTAGCCCCAGAACACCGTGCCTCTGGCAGCAGCAGGGGGGGCATGGCCTCCCCTTTTCCAGAACACACACAGCAAACGTTCCGGAGAATCAATTCTAAACAGTCATAGGTAGTCCCATGAACACAGTGATCCCAACCCCATAGTCCTTTCCTTTACAATTAACGGTGTTGCTCAGCTACACAGTTTAACCAGCTGTGCAGCCGCCCTTCAGGTTCAGCATCAGCTTGCTGAACCTGCCCCAGGGCTAAAGCATTCACCGTTCTAGAAAAAAGTACCTCCATGGGTTCAGGGGGCCTCTCCTCTTCATACTCCTCGGCTTCCATACAATTTAAACATTACAGAGCAGGCTTACATCAGCTCTGCCCCTGCCACCATGGATGAGAGACACATCCTCACTTTGGCCCCTGCCTGGAGGTTTCTCTCCTGCTCACCTTATGGCTCTGCCCATCCCAAACCTGACAGGACTTCCCAGCTCCTAGCTGCTTTCTCTTCCAGAGGTTGTCAGCCCTCCCCCTCTTTCCTGAGGGTTCTGCCCAGGCCCCTAGCCCTGGGCTTGTTGCTGCCCACACCAACAGACTCCTCTTTCTCCTATTAAGGTGGTCCTTTTGCTTAATCAGGTTTTTACCCACCAGGCTTTCCTTTGCTCTTCTTCTCTGGTTACTTATTTCTGGAGCCCTCCACCACTTGTGTGTTCTCTTAATTAAATCACCTGATCTTCTCTGAGGGGGACCTTCTTATCCTAAGGGATTCTGGGATTTGTAGATTGACTGACCCTGCCACATACCCTAAGGATTCTGAGACTTGTAGTATGCCTGATCCTGCCACATACTGTACCCCTTATGTTTCTATCAGCCTTATCACAGGCTGATAGAACTTACATTCTGGATTAGTTGCATAACCTAAACATACATTCATTCCCCAGTCAACCATACCTCACTGAAGGCTTAAGACGCCACCTTGTAACATGTCCCCTAGCACTGTAATATCCACAGACTATGTCAAGCAGCTTTTCCTTGCCTTTGTTTCTGGGAGTTTTTTTCTTCTCTCCCCTCTTAGGAAAGGGCTTTGCTGAGGAATGGGCTACTCTTCCCACCCCATAATCCTCCCACTGTACCTCTTCATTGGATGAAGATCTGTATTGGGACAATAGTCCTGTTAAGTGACCTCTGTGGAACATCTGTCTCCCTCCCTTGGACTCCCATATCCCTGGCCCAATTGGACCCCCCCCTCCTTTCTCAAGACAAAGCCTTCCCCAGGATTAAAGGTGAGGTCAGAGAGGCTGTTGTGGGCAAAAAAGCATCTTTCAGGAAATGGAAAAAAGAGCCAAATGACAAAACCTGGAAACAGCACAAGCACTGGCAAGTCAAATGCAAGGCATTGATAAGGCAGGCAAAGGGAGAATTTGAGAAGAAGCTTGCTGCAGAAGCAAAATCGCGAAATAAAGACTTTTTCAAGTACATTTGTAGCAAAAAACCCGTGAGAGAGTCAGTTGGTCCATTAGATGATAGAGGGGTTAAAGGGGCACTAAGAGGCGACAAAGCAATAGCGGAGAGACTGAATGAATTCCTTGCTTCGGTCTTTACTGAGGAAGATGTAAGGATGTTACCCATGACTGAAGTGGTATTTAAAGGTGCGGAAGAATTGAAGGAAATATCGATACTCGGGAAGATGTATTACAACTGTTAGATAAACTGAAGTGTAACAAATCACCTGGGCCGGATGGTATACATCCAAGGGTGCTGAAAAAAATGAAATATGAGATTGCAGACCTGCTATTAGTAATCTGTGAATTTTCAGTAAAATCATCTATAATACCTGAAGATTGGAGGATTGCCAATGTAATGACAATTTTTAAAAAGGACTCCAGAGGTGATCTGGGAAACTACAGACCGGTAAGCCTGACGTCAGTACTGGGAAAAATGGTAGAAACCATCATAAAGAACAAAATTATTCAGCATGTAGATAGTCATGGCCTAATGGGAGACAGCCAACATGGCTTTAGACAAGGAAGATCTTGTCTTACTAATCTGTTATGTTTTTTTGAAGGTGTGAATAAACAGGTGGACGAAGGTGAGTCGGTTGATATAGTGTATCTGGAATTTCAGAAAGCCTTTGACAAGGTCCCTCATCAAAGACTTTTGGCAAAACGAAAGACTCATGGGATAGGAGGCAGTGTACTACTGTGGACCAGGAACTGGTTAAAAGATAGAAAGCAGAGGGTAGGGCTAAATGGCCAATTTTCCCAATGGAGAAAGGTGAATAGTGGTGTACCCCAGGGATCTGTGCTGGGTCCGCTGCTTTTGGACATATTCATAAATGACCTGGAAAGGGGAATAACGAGTGAGGTTATCAAATTTGTAGATGACACAAAACTATTTAAAGTTGTAAAAACCCAAGAGGATTGTGGAAAATTGCAAGAGGATCTTGATAAATTGGAAGACTGGGCATCAAAATGGCAGATGAAATTTAATGTGGACAAGTGCAAAGTTATGCACCTAGGGAAGAACAACCCAAACTATGGTTACATGATGCAAGGTTCCACATTAGGAACCACCACCCAGGAAAATGATTTAGGCGTCATTGTGGATAACATGTTAAAACCATCAGCCCAGTGTGCAGCGGCAGCCAAGAGAGCAAGTAGAATGCTAGGTATCATAAGGAAAGGAATGGAAAATAAAACAAAAGATATTATAATGCCTCTATATCGTTCCATGGTGAGACTGCACCTTGAATATTGTATGCAACTCTGGTAGCCGTATCTTAAAAAGGATATAGCATTATTAGAAAAGGTTCAAAGAAGAGCCACTAAAATGGTAAAAGGGATGGAAGGATACTCCTATGAAGAAAGGCTAAAAAGGTTAGGGCTCTTTAACCTGGAAAAGAGACGGCTGAGGGGAGATATGATAGAAGTATATAAATTAATGAATGGAGTGGAACGGCTAAACGTAGATCGATTGTTTACGCTATCAGAATATAGAAAGACTAGGGGACATGCAATGAAGCTACAGGGTAAACTATTTAAGACTAATAAAAGAAAATATTTTTTCACTCAACATGTAATCAAACTCTGGAATTTGTTACCGGAGGATGTAGTAAAGGCTGTTAGTGTAGCTGGGTTTAAAAAAGGTTTGGACAAGTTCCTGGAGGAAAGGTCCATAAACCATTATTAAGAAGGGACCCAGGATATCACTGCTTGCCCCAATACAAGCATTGTGGAGCCTGTGTCTTTTGGGGGAACTGCTAGGTACGTATGACCTAGGTTGGCCACTATTGGAAACAGGATACTGGGCTTGATGGACCTTGGTCTGACCCAGTATGGCATATCTTATCTGCCTCATCAACTGTGGTCTCCCGATCCTTCTTCTTGGACTGCTGAACAGACGCCACTGGGGTCTGCTCCAACTGCAAAGGGTCCTTAACAGTTTTTTGCACTGAAGGACCTTCTTGTACTATTTCTTCTTTAGCTGGGATGGTTTCCAGCTTTCCTTCATGCTGCCCCATAGTTCGTGAGTCCTGTGTGCTCAGGACATGGTCAGAGCTATGGGTTGAGTCTTGTGCTGTGAGGTCTGCAAGCACTCCTAAGACTTGCACTCTCAGCTTTTTGGTAATCCCTTCAAAGCCTGTTACTCCCTCCAGCTTTTTAGGGTTCAACCGAGACTCTTCCCCCTCTATACCCAGAAGCTTTCGTGTCTCATCTACAACTTCCTCCTGACCTGTTCCTTATCTCTGCCTCCTGGCTCGGGATCCTTTGCTGGACTCCCTCCAGACTCTACAATGCTAACCGCCTCAAATTCTCCCACTGACCTAGGAATGTTCTCTCCAGGGATTTCTGCTGTACCTTCTTCCTTTTCCCTCCAATCTACCGTCTGAGTGGATTGCTTTATTGTACCACTCTCATGGACCTCTATTCTATACCACTACACAATGGCAGGACCTACCACATTACCCATTCCACTGGTACTTTTATGAGGGGCTTTCCCTCTTAACTCTAGGTCAGGACTTTGGGAGGCTTGTTATTTTTCTATTCTGCCCTCCCCCAAAATTTCCTGGCCTGTCTTGGGCGTAGAACATAAAAAGTGAGCGGAAGTGGTGGTCACAAGCGCTTTATTAATGAAGGGATGTTTCTTCATTAATAAAACGCTTGTGACCACCACTGCTGCTTGCTTTTTGTGTTCCCTGAGGTTTATACGAGAGGTTGCTCCTCTTTTTGGTTTTCCTGTCTTGGGCGGAGACTTATCTCCCCCTCGTCATATGGGAATAGGTTGGCTAGAGCCCCCATCTTGGCTTCTTTCCCATCCCTAGATTCTTGCTGTGTCAGAGCAGTGACCCCTCTCAAAGGCTTAACCAACCCTCCCTCGAGACCTTTCCAGTCTCTACCTAGAATAACTGGATATGGCATTTGGGTCACCACCGCCGTATTAAGGCGTTGGGACAGTCTTCACCATTCCACAGCCAACCTTCTGTACTAAATGGGGTGTAACAGCCTCATGGATACAACAGACCTGCACAAGACCCTTCTGATGACACACAGAGCTTAGGCACCATCTACGAATATTCCACCACACATTAGCCGCTATTAAAGTTGTGTGGCTCCTGAGTCCACTTAAGCCAGAGAGGGAATCCCCTCTATTCTAAACTCCTGAATTCGCTGATCTCTCAGGGGTGTAACCAGGTCTATCCTTGTGGTCGGGGTCCATTTATACCATCAATCCCTTTTCCTGTGCCGTGCTTCCCACATCCATGACAACGTAGCCCCCTCACCTTGGGCCCTTTCTCACAATGGCAAATTGTGCCTCACCTAGCATTTGGCCTAGGGTATGTTGCCTCCCTGCCCATCTGACATGCAGTGGCAGTGACAACATCCTTCTGTGGCTCATTCCTCTTAACTCTTGTGAGGTCAGGTGGGTACAGAGGCTGAAGGACTTGCTCGATTTGGTGTTTGGCCAAGAACTGCTGGACAATATGTGCCCGATTCTGTCCCAAGAATAGCGCCCTCCCCACTGGCGTCTAACTTCCCCGCTGGTTGTATGGGGAAGTTAGACGGGGGCAGGGAAGTTGCGGATCAGGGGCAGAGTTAGGGCGGGTGGTGGGCGGTCGCCAGCCCAGGACATACAGGGCTGATTCTAATGTTAGCCCTGTACGTCCAGGGCAAGCAACTTGTGTGGGGAAGTTATTCCACCTCCCTGGATGTTTTTTTTCGCAGGCCTGGGGCATAGATGGGACAGGGGGGGCCCAAGGACATTCCCTGCAGCCCGAACCTGGCCTTCGGAGGCTGGATCGGGGCTCGGGCTGCGGGGAAAAGCTGGCGGCCGGGATCGCAGCTTTACAATGGAGCCACGGTGCCATGGTAACCAGATGCTATGGCGCCATGGCTCCATTGTAAAGCCCTGACTGAGTTAGTTGGGCTTTTCCTGTATGTGCAGGCCAGGCTGAATCGCAGTCCCAGCCTGCACGTACAGGGCTGTTCACGATTCTGGTCCCACAGGGCTAGACGTGCCCCGCAGGATCAGAATCATGACTCCCTCTGTCCATGTGGTTCAAACAGCACGTACAGAGGGGCTGTACGTCTGGGATGGAATCGCGCTCTATGTGATGTGTAAGCTGGGGTGTTATCATGATGAAGGAACCATTCACCATTCCTGTGCAACTCTGGCCTCTTATGACCAACTACATCTCTCAAATGAGTCAGAACTTGGACATTGTACTCCTTATTGATGGTTTGGCCTTTTGGAGCATACTCATGATGAACAATACCCTGGTAATCAAAGAAAACTGAACATGATTTTGACATTGCTCCTCAGCTGACGGGTTTTCTTGGGAATATGTAGAAGCTGATGAGGATAAAGTGGAATTGCTAACAAATATTTCTGTTCTGTGTTCACAGATGAAGAACCAGGAGCAAGACCTCAGAAAACACCCACAAACAGGAACAGAAGTGAGGGGCATCTTGAACAAATTTCAGAAGACTGTGTTCATGAGAAACTAGTTAAACTTAAAGTAAACAAAGTGATGAAACTGGATGGGATACACCCTAGAATACTGAGGGAACTTGGGGACGTTCTAACAGCTCCACTGACTGACCTTTTCAATGCCTAGTTCAAGTCGGGAGTGGTGCCAAAAGGCTGGAGAGAGGCTCATGTGGTCCATTTACACAAAAGCAGAAGTAAGGATGTGGTTGAAAACTACAGGCTTTTTAGTTTAACTTCACTGAAAGAGAAAATAGTGAGGTTTCTGGAGTCCAGCAGATTAAAGGATCTGAGGCAGCATGGATACACCAGAGGCAGGTCTTGTCAGACAAATCTTATTGATTTCTTTGACTGGGTTACCAGGGAGTTGGACAGAGGGAGAGCCTAGATGTGGTGTATTTAGATTTCAGTAAAGCCTTTGACCCTGTTCCTCACAGGCAACTTATAAACAAACTGAGAACCCTAGGGATGGACCCTAAAGTTACTGCTTGGGTTGGAAATTGGTTGAGTAGGAGGCGACAAAGGGTACAGGCAAATGGAGCTCACTCTGAGGAGAATGATGTTACCAGTGGTGTGCCCCAGGGATCTGTCCTTGGTCCGATTCTTTTTAACATCTTTGTTAGTGATATAGCAGAAGGGCTGTCGAGTAAGGTTTGCCTCTTTGCGGTTGATACCAAAATCTGCAATAGAGTAGACACCCAGGAAGGTGTGGATAACATGAGGAGGGATCTAGCTAATCTTGAAGAATGGTCTAGAATTTGGCAGCTGAGATTTAATGTTAAAAAATGTAAGTAAGGTCATGCATTTGGGCTACAGCAATCCAAGGGAGCGGTATAGCATAGGGGGTGAAGTACTTCTGTCCACTAAAGAAGAGCAGGACCTAGGTGTGATTAACATAAGAACATAAGATATGACATACTGGGTCAGACCAAGGTCCATCAAGCCCAGTATCCTGTTTCCAACAGTGGCCAGTCTAGGTCATAAGTACCTAGCAGTGTCTGATGTCTGATGATCTTAAAGTAGCTAAACAGGTAGAAAAGGTGAAAACAAAAGCTAGAAGGATGCTTGGGTGCATAGAGAGAGGAATGGTCAGCAGAAGAAATGGGGTGATAGTGCCTCTGTATAAGTCTTTGGTGTGACCTCATTTGGAGTACTGTATGCAGTTCTGGAAACCGCACCTTCAAAAGGATATAAATAGGCTGGAGTCAGTACAGAGGTTAGCTACTAAAATGGTTAGTGGTCTTCATTATAAAGCATATGAGGACAGAATGAAGGAACTTAATATGTATGTGCATCTTAGAGGAAAGGTGGGATAGAGGTGATATGATTGAGGTGTTTAAATACCTCCGTGGCATAAATGCACAGGAGGAGAGCCTCTTTCGATTGAAATCAAGCTCTGCTACGAGGGGACATGGGATGAGGGTGAAAGGGGATAGATTCAGGAGTGATATGCGGAAATATTTCTTTATGGAAAGAGTGGTGGATCCGTGGAATAGTCTCCCAGTGGAGGTGGTAGAGATGAGGACAATATCTGAATTCAAAGAAGGATAGGACAAACAGAGGATCTCTAAAGGAAAAAAGGAGGCTGTTGTAGTGGTTGATATGGAAGGACAAACTAGATAGGCCATGTAGTCTTTTTTTGTCATCATGTTTCTACGTTTCTTGGACAGATACACACCATCGCTGCTCTGCAGCCCTTGGAAAATCATCCCATGATCCAGGAAACCAAAATGCTCTTGATGACACCACCCATTCTCTTTAAAACAGTAGCCAATTTCTCAAGCCAGTAATAACTTCCAACCCTCAGCAGCCAATTTACTATCACCTCTTAGCCTTCTCAGCTAGCCAAGACTTGTCTTTGCACCAGGTTGCCAGTGCTTCTCCTCAGGGCACTCAGTTCCAGACTATTAAGGACTACATACTACTGGACCTCAATGGCATAGATCTCTACCCTAGAGGGGTCAAAACCTACTTATTCACTAAGCACTATTCATCTCATGGACCATAATCACTGTTTCCCCAGATTCTGTCGAACTCCTAACTTGATCCCCTTGTTTAAAGTTCTCCAAGTTTGATACCTATGTTATAATATAACCCAGGAGTTGAGTTGTGATGTAAACCGCGTTGACTTAATGATAAAACGGTATAAAACCTGTTAACTAAATAAAATTATTTAGGAAGTTCTTCTTAGGTACCAAACAAGAGTTTCAACCACATTTATAGCAGCAGACTCCTTGAATTAATTGTACTAATACACTCACTCCCTTTCACGCACTCAGGGAAAAAGAACTTTACAAATGTTCTCAATTTTTCTGGGCCCAAGCATTCAGCTTCATAAGCACAGATCGGCTTCTGTCTCCTGATGGCCTCCTACTGCTGATCACTCTGTAACCAGGGACATAACATCGGTCCTGGGAGGTTACTGTGGAGTTGTTATAGTGTTTCAATGGAAGCACCAATGGGGCTTCCCCTCAGGTTTAGGATTTTTCAACTATAATCTTTTGGAATGCTTGATTTTTTTCCGTTTTCTATGGCAATGACCATAGGTTTCAGTGAAAATGACTTTATTTAATATAAAATATGCTCAAAAGCATATCAAAATAATTAAATCATTACTAAAAATGGTTCAATGTCATCTTTCTGTCAGTTCAGACCCACTTCAGTGCCGTCATAGCTGTGCAGCACTTTTACATTTTTAAATGGGACCAAGCCATTTTGTTCCCATTCTACCCATCACTGTCATCCCAATCAGCCCCCCCCCCCCCTTCCACCCTGCTCCTGACAACTGGCTGCTACTTTTATTGTTTTTTTAGTATCACTGCCATCTTCTCTAAAACTGGACACAGGCCCTTTCAATTTTGCAACGTTACAGCCTAAACTGAAATGGTCCAGAGTACTGGGTGAATCTTAACCAGTCTTTTTCTATTTTTAACGTAGCAGATCAGCTTCTTACTACTGAGAAAGGGTCATCTATGCCTCCTAGACATATCCTAGTCTTCAGCTGTTGTGTTGTCTGTCTTGAATATAAGCTCTGATGAGCAGGGACTGTCTCTTACATGTCTCTGTAGAGCGCTGCGTACGCCTTGTAGCACTATACAAATGATTAATAATAGTAGTAATCTTCTTTCTCCCAGGGCAAGCAGGATGAGTCAGCCACGAGTGGTGACGTCATCCGACGGCGCCAGAGACGGAAGTACTCTCACTAGCCCAGAAGGCTTTAGCCTTCTGGGCCTGACCAGTAGCCACACCTCCCGATCAGCCCCTAGCTGTCCAGTCTTTGTCTTCCGCCTTGCCAGCAAGACGTTTTTTTATTTTGCTCTCACATGACCTTCTGTTTTCCACCTGCATTATCCTCCATGGATGAAGAAACCTGGCTTTAAGAAATGCCCTGGCTGTGCCCGGAAGATGGCAAACTCCGACTCCCACCAGCTGTGCCTCCGGTGCCTCGGGAGTGAGCATGCGATAGAGGACTGCCCTGCTTGTGGCCGTATGTCCCCCAGGGCCCTCAAGTCCCGCCGGCATGCCCTTGCTGACTTCCTCACTCCTGCGACTGTAAGTAACTTGTTCCCGGCTGGCGAAAACACCGAGGTCGCAAGCTCGGCTGGAGACGCGCCTTCCCAGGTCTCCGTCTCCCGCCGCAGTGAGCATGGGGCTCCCCTCTCCACGCTGCCTCCGATGGCGGTGGCCATCTTGCCCGGCACCTCCTCTTCACTTCTGGAGCCTCCTGATGTCACTTCCTGCCAGCGCCAGCCTTCCCCTCTGCTCCGAAGGGACAGCGCCGACCGCCTCAGCCTCCACGATGCAGGCAGCCTGCTCAGCTGCACCGGCCAAGCTTCCTCTGCTCACGGACACTCTGCTCCTTCCTCCGCTGGCCGGCACAAGTCCCGGAGTCAGCATGAGCGATCTTCTCGCAGCCGATGCCGTTGGGCTCTGCCCCGATCCCAGCGCAGAGAGAATGCCAAGGCTCAGGACAGATGGCGCAGTACTTCCCATCGGCACAGATAAACGAGCCGCAGCAGCTCCGATGGCCGGCTCAGATCTTACAGCCGGGGCAGACACAGAACTGACAGCCGCTCCTCTTCAAGCGGCTCGGACAGCAGCAGCAGCTCCCGAAGCCGTCACAGACACAGGCATCGTCGTGGATCACGCTCCAGGCGCAGAATTAATACACGGCACAGAGTCCATCGCCGCGCAAGAAGCCGCAGCACCAGACGACGTAGGGGCAAGAGGGCTTACAAGAGGGACAGGCATAGCTCTTCCTCTTCTTCTGCCAGCTCCCCCCTCCGCAAGACTACAAGACAGTTCTCCCGTACTGCTTATAGTGCCCACAGCAGCCCGGCACACAGCCCTCTCAGTGCCACGGAGGATCTCATGACTCAAGGTGAGGAGCTCCAGCCTTCTGAACCCAACGCACAGCTTCTCACTGATCCTATTCCTCAAGGGGCTCCGGATACGTTTAAACTTCTCCACGGCATGCTGCAACAATGGACCTCTTCTCTGGCCGCTCTGGCCTCCGGCCCCGAGGCCAGGGGGCCCTCTCAGACTGCCTCCACACCTATCAGCGTGCCTACCACGACCGCGCCACTCGCGCCGGTCCCAGCATCTCCATCTCACAAACAAGACGGCGCTGAGGAGTTCTCGCAAGCGGAGGCCGAGTCACACAGGGACTCGCTATCTCACCCGGACCATTCCTCAGGACCTTCTGCTTCCCCTGAGGATATCACTTATTTCAAATTCATCCAGAAAGTACTGTCATCGTTCTCTATCGTTGCAGTGGATGTTCCAGACCAGCGTAATGAAGTGCAGAGCACACTCAAATTCATCGATACTCCCAAATCCATCGCCGCGCTGCCCGTCCACCAACTTCTCTGAGACAACCTCGCGAAAATGTGGCAGACGCCAGCATCCAACCAGGCCTGCCCCCGTAGGTTGGACATTAAATACGCCGTTCAGCCCGCTCCGGGCTTTGCCAAGCAACAGCTGCCGCACCAATCCATTGTTGTGGAATCCGCTCTTAAGCGATCCAAGTCCTTGCGCACCTCTTCCAACGCACCGCCGGGTAAGGATAACAAACTCCTAGACGAGGTGGCCAAGCAGATCTATCAAGGGGCCATGTTAAACGCGAGGATCGCGGCCCATCAGTTCCAACACGCCATCTACCAAGACACGCTCTTGAACAACATCAGATCGGCTGTTTCACTCCTGTCCGAAACCCCGGCCGCACTGTCCACCGCCCTTGCAGACCTCGACGACTGCACCAGGCACCAGGGCCGGGCTGCCCATGACGCCTTTGAGACCGCGGCCAGGGTGGCAGGGACTGCCATCTCGACCCGCCGCTTGGCCTGGCTCAGGGCTTCCGGCCTGCAGACGGATTCTCACGACAGCATTGCGGATACCCCCTGCTCTGGTGACTCCTTATTTGGCGATAAGGTCAAGGACACAGTTAATGACATGCGCAAGCGCTGCACCACTCTCCAGACCTTGGAAGAAGGTAACGATCGCCCTCGCACTTACCGCAAGGGAGGCCCTCAGAACTATAACAACTCTAAGCGATACAGCTCCTCTCGAAAGTGGCAGCAGCAGCCCCGCTACAAGCAGCAGCAGCACTACCAGACCTCGTACAGGCAGAAGCCTTGCCAGCGGGACCGTGGGTCAAAGAAAGCCCCGTCTGCTCCCGCGAAAGCCAGCTCCAACTTTTGACTCGCAGCCCTGCCAGCACCTTCCGACCGGGGCTCTCTAGTCCACGTTCCTACCTGCCTGGGAGAACATAACGTCGGACCAATGGGTGCTGTTCATCATAAAGCAGGGCTTCCGCATCAAGTTCTCTTCAAAGCCACCCCCTACGGCCTCCCCTGCAGAATTCAATTCCATCGGAGCACCTCGCCCCTATGACTACAGAGATACAGTCTCTGCTCGCCTCCAGGGCCATCGAACCCGTGCCTCCCAGCGAGGTCGGCAAGGGATTCTACTCGAGGTACTTCCTGGTCCCCAAGAAGTCAGGGGGGGGTGCGTCCCATCCTCGATTTGAGAAAACTCAACAGATGCATAGCCAGGGAGAAGTTCAGGATGCACTCCCTCTCCACCATTCTGCCCCTCATCCAACCAAGGGAATCGCTTGCCTCGCTGGATCTCCAGGACGCCTACACCCACGTCCCAATGCACCCGCAGCACAAGATGTTTCTGCGCTTTCAAGTTGCGGGGCAACACTACCAGTACAGAGTGCTGCCATTCGGCCTCTCGCCTGCTCCCAGGGTGTTCACCAAGTGCGTAGCGGTAGCATCCGCACTACTTCGAAGACAGGGGATATGTGTTTTTCCCTACCTGGACGATTGGCTATTCTCCGCCAGCTCCCCCGCATCACTACGGAAAGCTGTCAGCAAATCTATCTCTCTCCTGTCCTCCTTGGGCTTCCTAGTGAACCACCGGAATTCCCACCTCTCCCCGGTCCAGAAACTGGAGTTCATCGGTGCCTGCATCGACACAAAACGGGCCAGGGCCTTCTTACCTCGGAACAGGAGACACGCGATCATCAGGCTTGCTCTGCAGGTTCTCGACAGCCCTCAATCTTCAGCCAGGACCATCCTGCACCTCCTGGGTCACATGGCAGCTGCCACTCATGTCCTCCCTCTCGCGAGGTTGCGCATGAGAGTTCTCCAATGGCACCTCCGCTCGCATTGGTGCCAGCATGCCCAGCCCTTGTCCACCCCAATCCCTAGGGACGACAAATCCTCCAGGGCAGTGCGCTGGTGGACCCTTCCCTCCAACCTCTCCCGGGGCAAGCGTCTGCAAGCGCTCGCCCACCAGATCACCATAACCACGGATGCCTCCACTCGAGGTTGGGGAGCCCACTGCGCCAACACGCGCACACAGGGGGCGTGGTCCACCTCCGAAACATCTCTCCATATCAATGTCCTCGAGCTCAGAGCTGTCCGCCACGCCCTCTCGGCCTTCCAGAATCTTATATCTGACAAAGCCGTCAGAATTCTGACCGACAACCAGGTAGCGATGTTCTACATAAACAAGCAAGGGGGCACAGGGTCACGACCCCTATGCAGAGAAGCCCTCAGCACCTGGCATCTTGCCCTCTCACTCAACTGCAGCCTCCAGGCCTGTTACCTGCCGGGAGAAGAGAATGTTCTGGCCGATCGGCTCAGCAGACAACTCAACCCGCACGAGTGGACATTACACCAGGACATTTCATCGTTCCTCTTCAAGGAGTGGGGTCTCCCACAAATCGACCTATTCGCGTCCCAGGACAACACGAAATGCCGCCTGTTCTGCTCGAAGAGACCTTCCCGACTCAGGCTGGCGGCAGACGCCTTCGACCTCACTTGGAGACAGTGGCCTCTGGCCTATGCGTTCCCGCCAACCCCACTAGTGGCGCGGACCATCCAACGCATTATCAGGGACCACGCGACAGTCATCCTGGTCGTACCATACTGGCCCAGACAAATATGGTTCCCGTATCTGCACCGTCTAGCAGCGGAACCTCCAATTCGACTTCCCCTGAGAGCGGACCTCCTTTCGCAAGACAACGGCTCCATGCTTCACCCCAACTTGCGGATGTTGTCTCTATCAGCTTGGAAACTGAAGGGCTAAGCCTGGCACCTCTCAACCTTACGGCCGAGGTACAGCACATCGTTCTCGCAGCTCGGCGCCCATCCACCAGAAAATGTTACAGCCTCAAATGGCGTCGGTTTGGCATCTGGTGCGAGACGTGGCACCTCGATCCATTCTCATGCCCGGTGCTCTTGCTCCTCGAGTACCTGGCATCTCTCTCCGCCCGGGGCCTATGGACCCAGTCCATCAAGGTCCACCTCGCCGCCATCGCAGCTTTCCATCACCGCGTTGGCGACTCGTCGGTGGCGGCCCTTCCAATCGTTACCAGTTTCATGAAAGGGTTGGCGAATTTGCACCCCCCAATCAGGGAGCCAGTGCCTCCATGGGACCTGAACATTGTTCTTAATCAGCTTACCAAAGAACCCTTCGAGCCTCTGCACTCATCCGAGATGAAGTTTGTCTCCTGGAAAACCCTGTTCCTCATTGCTATCACTTCTGCCAGACGCATCAGCGAGCTCCACGCCCTGGTCGCTTGCCCACCTTACACGGTTCTTCTCCACGACCGTGCTCTTCTGCGGACCCACCCTAAGTTTGTTCCCAAGGTGGCAACCTCCTTTCACATCAACCAGGTCATTGAACTGCCCTGCTTCCTCCCCGGACCCCACTCCGATCCAGAGTGGCAGCGCCTTCACACGCTGGATTGCGTCTGGTCCCTTCGCTGTTACCTGCAGAGGACTGCCTCCCTGCGTAAGGGTTCCCAGCTCTTCATCTCATACGACCCTAACAAGCCGGGTTGCCCAGTGTCCAAATGCACGCTGTCAGGATGGATTTCCGCGTGTATTTCTCTGTGTCTCGCGCGAGCGGGGGAGGACCCCCCCTCAGGCGTCAAAGCTCACCACCTGCGGGCGTTGGTCACCACCATTGCCAACTTGCGCTCCATTCCGGTCCCTGACATATGCAAGGCCGCCACGTGGTCCTCTGTCCAGACCTTTCAGAGACACTACTGCCTAGACGGCCCGGACCACGGCGGACCCGCCTTCGGCCTATCTATATTGTCTGTGGCCTCGGGGCTGAGTCGTGTGACTTGACTGTTTTGTTTGGACTGCAGTTTGTAGCATTGCTCGTACACTGTGCCTTGTAATGTGTTGCACTTTATGACTGCCTATTGATTAGCTACGCCGTAGGCGTAGGGTTCTTACATGCCTTACCACTGTTGATGTTCTGTTGCACATTCTCCTGTTATGTTTACGTGGTTCTGCCACTGTTGATGTCCTGTTGCACAATTTTATGTTAACGTTGGGCACCTGATTATGGTTTTTTTGCACTTGTGTCACTTGCCACTTGTTGTTTGCACACCTTGCTCTTGCACAGGCCTGCTTGTCTGGCCGCATTAAACCTGCCTTGCACCTTACGGTTCACCTTGAGTCTGTCTCATTTTGCTTCCCCGCCACTGCTTCTGTAGCTGGTGAGACACCACTCGTGGCTGACTCATCCTGCTTGCCCTGGGAGAAATACGAGTTACTTACCTGTAACGTGAGTTCTCCAGGGACAGCAGGATAAGTCAGCCACACTTTCCCACCCTCCTCCCCGGCGGGGACTTGCCTCTGCTCCGCCTCCTAGCTGCTGGAAGCGCCTCAGCTTGGTAGATCTGGCCAGCTAGGGGCGGATCGGGAGGTGTGGCTACTGGTCAGGCCCTTCTGGGCTAGTGAGAGTACTTCCGTCTCTGGCGCCGTCGGATGACGTCACCACTCGTGGCTGACTTATCCTGCTGTCCCTGGAGAACTCACGTTACAGGTAAGTAACTCGTATTTCTCTTACACTAATTAGGTTGGGCATCCCTATTGTCATGGTCTGGGCAACTAAACCTACTTTTGTTCTTTTTATTAGCACAAATAAAACTAACAGGAATAAAACTGGAGCTTTTAAATCAATAAGCAATATCATAATTGCCTCTTGATTTGTAACTCGCCTTGATCTACTACTGGAAAGATGTGTGCTAAATACTAAAATAAATATCTAAATGCTAAATAAATGAGGCATAATCTCTCTGCACTATCATCTGTACAGGGAAATTTTACAACATCATCCTGCCCTCATGCCAGCCTAGCTCTGCTACACTTGTAGGATATGCAGTAATTAACTTTGGTTAAATTTAGCTTCTTTAATTAACTTTACTCTGCATTAGTAAAAATAATAATTGTCTTTCAAAAAGGAGAGTGGCTTCCCCATATTCACCCAGAAGAAACACCTGAGATTATTACCCAACATATTTGCTTCTGTTTTATTCCATCCATTCACACTCTTCCTCTCTTCTGTCAACATATATTTCCAAGCTTTCTGTTTCTCTGTCATCTAGCAAGTCCTCATCTTCTCTCACAGTTAAATCTTGCTCTTCCAGCTCTTTTCCAGTACTTTTCTCTGATTCTCCAAACAAGACATACAATATATCTCGATCTGTCCCAGAGTTACTTTCCGTTCCTCCAGTGCGCTCTAATTCTGGCTTATTCTCAATCTTTAGTCTTTTCTCTTCATTATCCTTTAAATTAATATGAATGGTGATTCGCTTGAAGACTGTTTTCTCTCTTCTTTTTCTTTTCATAATCAATAATGTTTTGGCAGTCTGCTCCTCTGAATGGATTACTCTTGGAATATATCTGAAGTTTATAGTATCTAAAAAGCATAGGGCCTAATATTCAAAGACATTTACACGGTTTGCAGATCTGCAAACCATGTAAATGTCACTCAGCGGGATATTCAGCGATATTAACACAGTTAGTGCCACTGAATATCCGTAGGTAAAGCCGCTGCGTGCCCAGTTAGCATTGAGGCATGCTAGGGGAGTTCTGACTTGGCACCTGTCGCTAACCAGGCAGCCGCGATAATGAGCCACTGCCCAGTTAGCAATACACGGCGAAAGCCATATGCAAGAAAAATTGGCTTAATCTTCACCGCGGAGGTTAACCAGGCAGCAGCTGAATATGGCCACTGCCCAGAAAGCTTTGTGGCAATCTAGGCAGCCCTCTTTTCCCAACTGGAGGTTACTAGTGTTGTAGAATATTTTCAGTGCTGGCTTCTCATAGCTAGGCTTGGTGCAGTTTGAGTTCTTGGACTCGGTGCTGGTATGGAATGGTAAACTCCCGAAGGTCCATTTACATGATTTTCTGTTGCTTCCCACAATATCTGGCAGTGGAGAAAGAGAGAGAGTGTGCTAAGAGGAGGAAAAAAAGAAGAGAAGGAGAAAATGCCCAGAAGAGGAAGACGTGAGGAGGAGAGAGCGTGAGCTGGGAGGGTGAGAGTGACCAAGGGCCAGGAAGAGGAACGGAAAGGAGAGAGCGCGTGTGCTGGGGAGGTGGCAGGGAAGAGAAGAGAGAGAGATGAGGGGAGGATGTAAGGACGGGGATGGAAAGAGGTGGGGGGGAAAAATAAATGAGGGAGAGAGGGAAGAGATAGAAAAAGCAAGAAGAGTGGGAAGGTGAGGGGAGGACGAAGAGCTGAGTGAAGGGTGGGGGAGGAATGAGTGGGGAGGGGCAGAAGAGGAGGAGAGGGTGGAGGAAGAGATGAGGGAAAGAGGTAACAGATGAGGTAATTATAGAGAGGTGGAGAAGAAGAAACGGGTGTGGATAGGTGAGGAGCAAAGAAGGGCTGTGTGTGACAGCAGAGGAGGAAGAGGAGAATGGAAAAACGGAAGTCTAAAGAAATGGAACCAATATCAGCAGAAGCAAATTGACAATGGGATGGAAAAATATAGAGAAACTGCTGAGAAAACTAAATGGGCAACAAAAGAAAATACTTAGAAATCAGAGGGGAGAAGAAAAGGGGGGAAAATTCATATGGAAAGGATAGAGAAATGAAAATAAATCTAAATTAAAGAATAAAAAATAAATACCAATACAAAGGTTTGAAAATAATTTTTTGTATCATCCTGTTGCAGGTACAATTGAACAGGGCAGAAGGTTGAGGAGGAGGAAGTAAAGTGTGTGTGTGTGTGTGTGTGTGTATGTGTGTGTGTGTGTGAAAGAGAGGGTGTATATCGAGGGGGCTAGGTGTGTGTGTGTGTGTGGGGGGGGTAATCAGTGCCCATGTGAAGGGAGGGGAAGAACGTTTACTACCCTGCCACTAAGTTGAGCTCTCTACTCCTTGCCCCCTCAAACAACGCAAACTATGCCTATGGTGGAATTCCCAAGTTCATTATACCAAACCTAGTCTTGCATTCCAATACCCAATTCCCTGCATCTCGCGCTCGTTCAGATCATCAACCGACTATATCTCCTGATGGCAAAATTCTTTTGAAACTCTTCTTATCTGGGGGTGTTCTATTCTCACCATGGGTACCAATGACCATGAAACCCTTGCTGTAAACAGTGATCAGACTGGGAACATTGGATACCATACCCTGCTCTAACCCATTCCTATGATGAAAAGTCTGTTCAAGCTCCATACCACCCATAGGGGACAAGAACTCACCTCATCCTTAGTTACAATGAATGTTAAAATTCCTCTATTGCTACTGTATAAGTTCAGTACAACATAACTGAGCTTCTGCCCAAACATCCCTCAGTTCAATCAACGGTACACTAATGGGAGTAAGAGCCAAATAGACAACTATAACCCTCCACCCCATTCAAAGCCTTTAAAAATATCCCCTCACATCCCCCACCACTAAGGTCGGCATCAACATACATTATAAATCTTTATGAAAAACAAATCCTACCCTCCACACACAACTACCTTTATTTCTTAATCTAGTACACCGAAAATAATTACAATCCTTAAGGCAACATTGAGAGAGAGAGAAACCTTGTGTCTAGGTTAGCTATCCCAGCTTTCCATCCTCAATTAGATCCACAACCTGCACAGTTTTCCTAATTACTGACTGCACATTTACTAATCCAAATTTTAATTTATCCCACTTCCCTCCAACCTGCTCATGTTTAATATCATTACTCAGAGGAATATGAATCGAAACACTATCCCATTCCAATAAGTTCCCTTTTTTTGCCAACATTTCTGGCTCCCAAACATACAAGAATATGTACATACTGTACATATTCCCTATAATAAAAGGAAACAGTACAAACTTACACAGCCAAGTACTGCCGCTCATAGTCATCAAATAATTCATGCAGGAAGAAAACATGAATATCTCAGGCATAATTCCTCCACAATCACCTACCAACCCGCCTGCTCAGTCTGCCATCCATCTACACACATCCATTCCACCCACATCAGCAATTGAAACCCCTTTAGTAGGGCTATGGCATCCTCCCCTCAGTCTTTCATAATTGCTTTCATCAGTTAGTGTATATTCTGCAGCATTATATTGAAGGCTCTTTCAGATTTCCCTAGCTGGATCATACATTTCAGAATGATGCTTTCTTTTATTTATGGAGGAAAGCCTAGAAAGTGGTAAATCAATCATTGTCATCATTTTGCTTTTCACATTTATTATAAGTAGGCAGAAAACCTACTGTGTGCCTTTCAGTGGCGCCTCTACAGATTGAAAATGAGTCACCTTTCACTGCAAGACAGTGTTGCCACTGAATCCAACTAAAGAATGTCTCATATCTGCATCTACTAATTACTGGAGCTAGCATTGCTTTATTGCTGCTGTATGGCACAGCACAATTCAAGTGATTTTTTTCCCGGCAGAATATCTTAAAACTATTTTTATGACTGCACATCATACCATATAGTACACTACTTCTACTGGTGAGAGCTGTAAAAACGAGAGAGGCAGGTGACGTCTTCTAAACTATTAGAACCGAGAGAAGATGACAGAATGTCTGTTGTTGAGTTGAAACTGAGCAGTAGATCTAGTCCCAGCTAGAATACTACTAAGGGTGGTATATCGAGTTTTAAGAAATGAAATGAAGCACTCTTCTTTGCAGCCACACCGCCCCGCAGAAACGTAGCAAGCTGGAAATGTGCCCTGCGCAGCTCACGAATCTGGCGCCTCTGCCTTCGCCACATGAAGAAACTCGTTCTTTTTGAGCTTCCTGGAAGCCCAGTGATGTTATCGATGCCCTTTTCTCTACTTGTACAGCACTTGGCATGGTCCTGCCGAACCGCTCCATATAATTAGTATTTGTATTAGGAAATACATTTTTAATCTGTCCTATTTCCTTTCCTTATATGGGACCTTCCATATTTCCACAAGCGAGCTTATTCACAATT
Organism: Ichthyophis bannanicus; assembly: GCA_033557465.1. Taxonomy (NCBI): domain Eukaryota; kingdom Metazoa; phylum Chordata; class Amphibia; order Gymnophiona; family Ichthyophiidae; genus Ichthyophis; species Ichthyophis bannanicus. The sequence goes on along the minus strand of CM066033.1, from coordinate 183,293,754 downwards.
TACTGCCTGTGCTTTATATGTCCGTGTTCGTAATTGGGTTGGAACACACTGTTCAGGAGCCCTGCTAAGTAACAGAGGAAATGGAGATTTAAAAGGAAAAAGATCACAGTTTGCTATCTCATGCAAGAAGAAAGGTGTTGTAAAAAAAGAGATTATTTCTACATTTCCTTTAGTCACTGAGCATTGTAAGTCACTGCTGTAAGGGGAAAACTCTTTCGAAATGACAAGGTGAAAATGAATAGCTGCCTTAAGAAATTGTTTTCCTTTAAGTATCTAGAGCTTTATTTCATCCATACCTCAATCGTTCTGATGAAACCTGCACTACATAGCTAGAAATTTTAAGTTTGAAAGAATAGGCACTATTTACATGGGCTGTAGTATTTTTCATTCCAACTTACATAAAATTATAAAAATGATTTTATTATATATGTATAATGAGGAAGAAAGGGGGTGCTGAAGTAAAGGCGTGCCGACTTTGCAACATGAGTGTATTTTTCAGGAGGTCCCAGTTAGACGTAAGACACAGTAACAATGAAAAGAAGGGGAAGGGATAAAGAGGGGTTACTGTGGAGGCAATGAAACCTTTATGGTTCACAAGCAGGCTAAACCAAGTTAAAAATATACAGACAATATTAGAATACATCTTATAGATCAGAGGCAGAATGGGTTCATTAAGAAGAGATCATGCCAATTTATTTAATTGGGTAACCAAGGAATTAGGCTAAAGTAGAATAATGGCTTACCTACATTTCAATAAGGCATTCAACCGTATTCAACCATCAAAATGCTGGAACACCCTCCCACCTAGCATCCGGGCAATCCCCGACTTAGTCCAGTTTAGAAAAGCGTTAAAACATCACCTCTTCCTCTTGTATTACCCAGAAGAATGTACCACCACATCCCCAGCAACTAGCTAGCCGACACAATACAATGAATCCTCTATATTAGTTTGTCAAGATGTAAATAGTTACCCAATATGTAAATAGTTACCCAGGTTTGACCCAAGTTCATGTACCGGTTCATTGTAAACACAGCTACTGAAATGTGTAAGTTTTGATGTTCTATGTAAACCGCACTGATGCGGAATAGCGCAGTATATAAGAGAATGTAAATAAAATAAATAAAATAAAATAAATTCCATACAAAAAATTCATCAGTTAGCTGGAGAGTCAGAATGAATGTCCTAATGTAGTGGTATAGTACATTAGGCCATTGATAGGTAGTGGAGGGTAGTGTAAATAGAGTTTAAGAATTAAACTGAGTAGCAACAGCCAAGGAGAGATTTAAGAAAGCTTGAGGAGCAATCATGAATAAGTGGTCAAGCCAGGTAACTTTGTAATAACTGGCAGATTCTAAATAGGGACATCCCTTCCCTGATGCATACTCTCAAAACTAGGAGGTGGTGATCCCCTTGTCTATATGGCTAGTGGACCTGTCCTCCAGAAATTTGTTCAAGTGTTTTTTTTTAAATCCAGCAATCCTACTAATCTCGACCATATCCTCTCAAAACAAATTCCAGATGTCAACTGTGTGCTCAGAGTTTTTAAATTTCCTACCGGTATATAGCAGCTAGGACTGAATGTAAAATGGTGCATACGAAAATCCAGAGGAGTACTGCCTGATGATGCAGGGTTACAGACAGAGGCAAACCAGAAAACAGCCATCAAAATGGTAAATATGTCCACCACAAAGACCCGATGAGTAGGAAACTTTACAACTCAACCTAACTTGTTAGATTTTGAACTGAAAATTCATCTAAATCTGGTCAGTCAAAATTTAGCCAGCTAGATTTAGTATGACTGAATTCTCTGGTGAAACTTAACCAGTTGGCAATGAAAATTGGACACTAATGCCCATTAATTGGCAAACTTAATGCATGTCAGTATCCACTCCTCTTAGCTGGTTAGAGGGGCTGTATTCTTAAGACAGTAGATTTACCCAGTACAAATCCTCCAATATCTATATTTCTTTGCATATGATTATAGCATGGTGAACTCCCAAAGCTTTAACTTAGCACTTAAGTGAGAAGTTGAATAGCTGGTATGCAGGATGAAGTCACTCTTTCAGAGCAAGAGCTGAAAGGCACATTAAGAAGAAGCAACCCAGCAGCCAACAAAGAGTTTCATTCCCAAAGGCTTTTAGTCTGTGTTATATGGAGCAGAGGAGGAGCCTAATGGTCAGAGCCGTGGGCTAAGAACCAGGGAAGCAAGGTATTAATTTATTTTTATTTTATTTATTTATTTTATTTTCATTTCTTATATACCGCACTATTTGCGATCAGCGCGGTTTACATTAATCCCACTGCTGCTCCTTGTGATCTTGGGAAGTCACTTAACCCTCTGTTTCCGCAGGTACAAAGTTAGAGAATAAGCGCTTGTAGATGGCAAAATATCTCCTGTACCTGAACTTCTGAGAAAAAGGTGTGAATTAAATCCAATTTCCTTTCCCCTTAAAAAACACTTAGGGGCCCTTTTACTAAAGCGCATTAGGTTTTTACACCAAGGATGTGCATCAAGTGTAAAATCTCCACGGTAACTGTCGAGGGTTTGGCCAGCATTAACTCAACAGTTAACATATAGATGAGTATCTAATGTGTGGCGCTATTACCACAGATGCACTTCACTCTAGATATGGAGGTGGCATTAGGTGAACCTGTGCTAATGGTGTCTGACAGAATGTGATATGTTTAGTTTAGTTTATTTAAAATTTAATATACCGCCTTTAGAAAGGGACTTGAATGGGGGCTGGGGTCTCTTGGGGAAAGGTTCAGAAATATGGAGAGTGAGAATGGCTTGGAATGTTACTAACAGGCCTAAGCAGTATGTGTCATACAAGCCAAGGTCGTATTTTGTGAAATGTTTGTGAAAACAAGACAAAATGCTTTTGCTTGCAGAATGCTGGTCCTGATTAAGCTGGGCAATATGTTTGTGCTTGGTATGACCTGGAACATGTAGTGTTTAGCTTGATCTGTAACATGTAGATAAACAAAAAGTGAAGCAGAAGCATGATGTAGAGCAATAAAATGAAATTGTACAATGTGGCAGTTTTTTCCTAATAAAAGAAAGTTTTACGGCCTAGCTGGGAGAGGATATGGGAAACTGCTCAGGTGCACAGACCCAAATTTGTGCGCTGAAGCTTCAGTAGTACTGTGTTAGATATAACTTTATGTGTGTGTGTTTTCTTTCTTGCACTAACCAGGGAATTGGAGTAAAAGGGGAGGAGTGGCCTAGTGGTTAGGACAAGGTACTTCAGGCTGGAGGGCCGGGGGTTCAAGTCCCACCTGGGGACAGCAATCTCAGGCCGGAGGGACTGGGATTTCTAGTCCTATAGGCACTCCTTGTGGTCTTGGGCAAGCCACTTAACCCTCCATTGCCCATGTTCCCTGTAAGTATTAGCGTATGTGTGTCATATCCCCTCATGTATCTCCCAATTGACCGCTTTAACCCGGTGAAAAGCGGGATATAAATACAGCTAAATAAATAAAAGAGCTGAGGTTGGATTTTTGCTACTTGGTGCACCTGGTCTGGATAGAGCAAAGCGGTTTACAATAAAACAACAGAGGGAATGTTAAAAGAACTCCAAAAGGAAAGAAACACACACACACACACTTTAGTAAAAGGGCCCCTAAGAGAATTATACCCTAATGTCATAAATGCATGAAAGGTTTCCTCACCATGTTTTTCAGGTATGTCTATTGATGACAATTAAATTGATAGATGGTGATGCACAATAATAAGAACAGTGATGCATCAGTTTAGTGAGAAAACATTGCAGAGTGTAAAGCATAAGATATGTCCTTTGATTTTCCAAAGTTGAATAATAGTAGGAAGTGCAATGTAGACATGATTTAATTTATGACTGACAAATCAATCTTGTGTTCACTTATTTATCACTCCATTGTGAAAGGATTGACTATTGCTTTCATTTTATCATACTGGTGCCTGTGAGAAAACTCAATTACCTTGAGCTCAGATTTGATTTATTGCTGTTTTACTAAAGAAAACTTAGGGGGATGTTTACTAAACCACCTTAACGTTGCAGCGATGGTATTATCACGCAATAAGTGATGTTATCGCGTGATATCATCGTGCGATAACATCACTTATCGCGCGATAACGCAGCGGCGGCGTTAAGACACACTAACGCTGTGAAATCCAGGTCTGAAGGGTGGAGTAAGGCTTCCCAGAGGGCGGAGAGAAGGGGTCAATGGGCGGGGAGTGGGAGGGGAGAGACTCCAGGCACACTAATGCTGTGGAATCAGGGTCTGAACACTAACGCCAGTGAAACCCTCGCGTTAAGGCACATTTGCAGGAAAGAGAAACCATTTCAGTCAGCAATGTACAGCAAAGGCAGGGAAACCCAGAAAAGTGATAGTTGTGATACATGTGCAGGGAACAAAGAGGCAAATAAACATATAAAAGGACCAGAACCACATCTAAAAGCCCAATAACCAAGCTGGCCAAAAGTGATAGTAATGATAAACATAAAGCAACACCACTGACAAAGCTCAAAAAATAAGATACTATGTTTGGAAGGGTCTATTCTCTGTCCCCCTACAAAGTGAATGATCCCACATTGAAGTAGTGCTGATCAGGGTTTTTCACTTCTATATTGGGCAGGTTTGTTATGGCGTGCACATGTGCAGTAACAGCAGAGTGGGCACATAGGAAAGGGCAACTGTACTGATGCTGTAAATGGGATATAGAGGGCTGCAGGCAGCACATGCTGTGGTCCAGCTGGGGCACAGTGCGTGTTAGGCAGATGCCTAGGTGGCACATAGGAATGCCGAAACTGTAAAGCAGCAAGACATCAACTGACGAGGGTCAAACATTGGCACAGTGTCACAGGGGAGATTATCCAGCAGGTACCCCCAAGGGCACATAACATTGGCAGGCGGTGGTAATAAAGATGGGACTTTTTTTGCAGATAACATAAACATGCCTGAAACGCCTATATTTTACCCTACAGAGCACAGACACCATAAACATGTGCAATACCTAGAGTAGAGTCTCCTAACTGCAGTCCTGGAGAGCCAAACACCATTCAGGTTTCATGCTGTCTCTAATAAATATGCCTGTGCTGTATTTGTATGCGCCGCCCCCATGATATGCAAATGTATCTCATGCATATTCATTAGGGACAGCATGAAAACCTGAACAGTGTTTGGCCCACCAGGACCGGAGTTGGGAACCTCTGCACTAGAGCAGAGGCCAACAGGGGCAGAAACACCCACACCCACAGGCTCCACTATCCAAAGCCTCATGGAGAGTCAGGCTGTTGGGCTCTGCGCGCAGCAGCATCTCCCAATACTAGCACTTGCATACCTTAGCAATGCCGTCCTAAACTTGGGAATACGTTACACATGTATCAAAAGGTTGCTATGATTAATGGCAGATAACAATTCCTAAGTTAATCACAATTTGCTGATAGAGCTGCATCATAGTAACCTTTCTGATATCTGTGGAGTGTGTTTCAGTTTTGGTTTCTGACAGTGTTTACCAACCCGGGGAGTGACCCCAACAGTATTGCGTACCATAGCCATGCCTGCACTGTGCCCAGGACTGGTGTGGTGGCCAGGGCTGCCAAAAGCCTCTATATTTGCACAATGCTGGCATAGGTGTGGGAGTGTGTGTCTGTCTATCCAGTGTTTTGTGGATGCCTATACCTTACTGAGCCCACACTGCTTGCACTGTTTCCAGTGTTAGCCTACCAATGTGCATAATCAGAGCAAAGTACTGTGGGCATGGCCCGGACAGGGTGGCCTGGGCAGGATGCATCTGCACAGGGCAAAGGGCAATGGCTGGGATATTGTAGTGCCCGGCCTCTACCTGCACGGACAGGGTGGCCACAGCATGTCCTGTTGGGAGGTCACTCTCTCAAGTGATATTTATGGGTTCTCTTTTCTGGGGCCCAATCACTGACATATCTGGGGTGTGTGTGTGTGTGTGTGTGTGTGTGTGTGTGTGTGCGTGTTCGTTCACATCCCAGTTTTGGGTGCACACATCTCCTCCAGGAACATGCACTAGGGACTAGCTAGCAGACTGTCTGCAGTTAGTATGTGTATGGCTGGAACACCTTGCAGGGTGCTCACTGCTGGAGAATATCAGATAGTGGTGGGGGCAGCTGAGCATTTCCAGGCCTACTGCCTGTCTGCTATTGCCTTATGGATGTGTACAGATCTGCAGCGACTGCCCTGTAGGGTGCCCGTTCCCCAGCAGGACTGGGGTTGATGGTCCCCTCTACTGCTACCATTGCAGGGATGTAGAATGTGGATCTGTTGGTGGGAGATCCTGTCCCCCATCCTGAGCCCCAGAGGGTGGGTTGGGTGGTGCTACATAATGCACCTATGGGTCCAAACACCCCCCTTCACTTAAATCATGTGACCATGGCACCCACACAGGATATGCACTATTCTGGGTGCATCATAGTCCACAAGGGCAAGACATGACTGGGAAATACAGATGGACACAGGTGTATCTTAGGTGTGTCTGCAAGGACTATCTATCATACACTGGCACTGATGGTGACCTACAGCATAGCCTATCTCAGCTAAGCCAGGTGCTGCGGACCTGGTGCTGGGCGCCCCACCTCGCCCTCAGGGTGGGCACAGTACCCGCACAATGTGATGGTCTGTAGCTACTCTGTGCCAGTAACACACATGGTCAGTTCCCCCTACCAGGCCGAGGTGCTGTGGATGTGCATTCCCCATCTTGTGATCATCTGTAGACTGCTGATCTGCATGTGCAGTGTATCATGGGTACGGGTGGGCTAACCCTATCCTGGTAACCAGAGCAGACAGTTTGTGTGGTGATCTGCAGTCCTTCTGTAGCCAGCCAGGGGTTTGTTAGCAGCTATAGAGATGTAGCCCACTGGTTACTTCTCTGACTGTGGAGGCAGAGGTCATGAGTTTGATCCTACAGTGGTGTTATTTGATACGGCTGTCTGAGGTATTTCCTTTTTTAATTTAAATTAGTGCTGCCAGCAAAAACACCCTCACAGTGCTGTAACCTTAAGATGCCTCATAAAGCACCTTATAAGGCGCCCTATAGGGAACATTATAAGGTGCCTTGCCGGACAGTGCACTTTATGCGGCACCTTAGGTTACGGCACTGTGAGGGTGTGTTTGCTGGCAGCACTAATTTAGATTAAAAAAGAAAATGCCTCAGACAGCACTGATTTAAAGTAAAGGGTAATGCCTCAGACAGCCTTAGTCATTAAACCCACTGGGGGATCAAACTCATCACTCATGTTTCATCAGTCATTGTATTAACCAGTGTGCTACACCTCTGTTGCTGTGTTTGCAGGTCAGCGCGCCTAATTAAGGCTAATGCACGTTAATGTGCCACGGCTCCCTCTATCGCGCGATAACTGACTTTATCGTGCAATAATCCGAAATGCTACTTATTTATTTATTTATTTATTTACATTCTCTTATATACCGCGCTATTCTGCATCAGTGCGGTTTACATTGAACAAACTGAAATTACATTGAACAGGGCATTATAACTTGGAGATAACTATTTTACAGGGAACATGGTGTGTCACATGGTGGACTTAAGACCTTAAGACCGGAACGCCCACTACCTTATATGGCATGCGTCACAGTAAGACTGCAACTAACGCCGATAACATTAAGACGGTTTAGTAAACATACCCCTTAATTATCACAGCATTTTGACTCTGATGTTGTCTACAAATGCAGATTTTTTTGTTTATAACAGGTAATAAATCTCTTTTTACTTTGTGAAAAACATAAATCCCACATTGTGTCTCTTCTCCCTAAACGGGCCCCTCCATCCTGCTACCCACTCCCTCCCCCGGGGCTTGCAGCAGGGCAGCGCTTAACTCGATTCGCTGGTGCTGCCTCGCCGTTTCTGCCTGTAGTATGTCTCTTCCACTGCTTCTGGCGCAACCTCCGGTTTTGAAGGGAGCGGATGAGACTTGCAGGGTGGCGCTGGCGAGTTGAAGTAAGCACTGTCCTGCATTTTCTGAGCCATTGTCACCACTGCAGGCTCCAGAGACGAATGGCAGTAGCAGCAGTAAGTATCCCCGGAGGGCTGGCATTCTAGGCAACTGCCTAATTTGCCTAATGGTAGCGCCAGCCCTGCACGTCTACCCTACACGGAGTACATACATGTATCTCTCTCCTCCTTCATCCAGCTTTGTTGAATATTGTGTGTTTCTCTGTCCAACCCCCTTCCAGGATAGGTGTATAAGCAAGTAATTTTATAAAGCTTCCTCTGAGTGAAAGCATATTTTACACACAGAAACGAGCTCTTAAAAAACTGCACACAATGTAACCCAGGGTCACCCTATCTGCCCTGCAGTATTTTTGAAACCCACGGGAGACTGGCCCCGAGGCACTTTCAGGAGGCTGGAAGTTTTTTGTGCTTTAGAGACGCATTCCAGTCCCTAGAATTCAGGGTTCAAAGGACTTGTATCACTTACAGTGAGGTTGGTAGCTGTAACTGAAAATAGTAGGTTATTGTGTCCTGTGATGCAGTGTGCTCTACCCAGAATGAAAGCAGACAGAAAGGAGGTCATTCTGGACACGAATAGGCCCGCTGGACATATTGTGTAGACTTTTTTTTAGGAAAAACATCTACAACCATATTCTGAAATGCTGCAGTCCTGCATGTATATAGCGCTAGCACGGGAATCTCAGAATGTGGGCGGGAGGGGGCAGAATGGGGGCATGGCCAGCATCGGAGACCTATAAAGCATATTCAAGAGAGGCCCATGTACGCCTTCGTAGACTATGTACTTCTATTGATCAATTTCGACATCATGCAGCGGATTTGACCATACGCCTCCTGGACAAAGGATATCCTAATTCTATCATTTCCCGTGCTTATCGACGTGCTTTATATTCCCATCGGGAATGGTATTTAGATGAGCAACATGATCGATCCCCTGCGGTGGATTCTGATAGTGTGACAGCAGTATTACCCTATATGTCTAATTCATTGAGGGTGGTGGGTATTTTAAAAAAACATTGGCCGACATTGTCGTTACACTCTAGTTTGAACAAACCCTTGAGGATTGCTTATTCTCGGGGAGCAAACCTCCGTGACAAATTGGTATTTTCGGCTACACCATCTGATCGGCCATTAATTCCACAACATCACACTGGGTCTCATGAGGCTTGTGGGGGGTGTCGCTTTTGTGCTAGTACTCACCTTGGCACCTCATGGAGTGATTTACATAGTGGACGACTTTTTCATCGTCGTTGGAACACGACTTGCATTTCAACTCATGTGGTCTACTTCATTGATTGCCCTTGCCCTCTGCGTTATGTTGGTAGCACTACCCGGCAGATTAAGACACGTTTGACAGAACATGCCAGTCGCCTTCGATTGAAGGTTCTTACGGCCCCAATGGTTTCCCATTGTTTAACGTTCAAACATGGGTTTCAACATTTGCGCTGGACTGTGATTGATCACGTTCCAGCTGATCCTCGGAGAGGAGATCGCATCTTTAAACTTAGGCGTCTTGAACAACGATGGATTTTTCTCCTACAATCTGTGGCTCCTACGGGACTTAACTGTGAGATTGATTGGCTAGGAGCAATATGAGGTCATCCTTTCATGATTAGGTATTCCCCTGGTTGGTGGGGTTTCCCTTTCGTGATTGGACGCTGGTTCTTGAATGATGGCTTTTAGTCAGCCAATCTTTAACAACTATCCTCATTTTAAACAGCCAGCTGTTCGGCGTTTTGTGCCAGTTTCTTGGTGGATTGAATGGTTCATTGAATTACGTTTGGTGGCGCTTGATACAGGGGTCTTATCCCCCGAAACGTGCACGTCGCGCATATACACAAGATAAGTAAAACTTTTCTCCTTCTTGCTGGAAAAGCATCGTATATTTAAAGTTTCGTATTTTAAACCTATGCGGTTGAATAAAAGGGGCATGTATTACATCTTGGGGGTGGGCTTGTGAATGCCTCCTCCTGGTGATTTATGCCCAACAAAAAGGAAATAAAAATAAGAATTTGTTGAGGGATCACATACGGTATTCTTCCTGGGACATTATATTTTGATTACCGTCTGGGGTTGCATTGTGATTTGATGTATGCTCTAATGGCAGCTATGTCAGGACAAAGAGATCCCAATAGACTTGCTGTTATTATTTCAATGACTGCACTGAGCTGGGCATCCAACCGACTAGTATATTTAGTCTTGTTGGCATCCGCATTTAGGTCTGATCAGTATTCATGTGTTATTTGCATAACCACAACACTGTCAGTGAGAGAAGCAGCAGCTCAGCCAGCCTGCACTGATCAGCGTCGGGGAGTGGAAAGGGAGAGATCGCTCCTCCCCCACCTAAGGCCAATCGGACCTGTGCATTAGACGTTTAAATTAAGAAGCGCCCCTAACAAAGCAGCAGCTCAGCCACACACCGGGGCCTGCCCTGATCAGCGTCGGGGAGTGAAAAGCGATCCTCCCACACCAGCTCCCTAAGGCCAATCGGGCCTGTGCACCAGACATTTAAATTAAGAAGCACCCCTAACAAAGCAGCAGCTCAGCCACACACCGGGGCCTGCCATGATCAGCGTTGGGGAGTGGAAAGGGAGAGATCGCTCCTCCCCCACCGGCTCCCTAAGGCCAATCGGGCCTGTGCACCAGACGTTTAAATTAAGAAGCGCCCCTAACAAAGCAGTAGTCACACACCGAGGCCTGCCCTGATCAGCATCGGGGAGTGAAAAGCGAGAGATCGCTCCTCCCCTACTGGCTCCCTAAGGCCAATCAGGCCTGTGCACCAGATGTTTAAATTAAGAAGTGCCCCTAACAAAGCAGCAGCTCAGCCATACACCAGGGCCTGCCATGATTAGGGTTGCCAACTGGCCGGTTTTCAGCCGGCCTGGCCGGTTTTTCCACGGCCAGGCCGGCTGCCGGCGCAGAGGCAAAACCGGCCCTTTAAAAGCCGTTTTTTTTGCTCTGGCCGCAAGATCGGGAGCGGCCTGAGTAAAAAAACGGCTTTTCTTCTCCGCTTCAGAGGGAGCCGGGGAAGCCCGCGCGAGGCCCCGGCTCCCTCTGAACAGCCACCAGCGTGAAGAGCCTTTACCTTCACGCTGGCGGCTGTTCCTGTGAAGCCGCGAATGCTGGGAAAGGTTAAAGGTTGCCCTTTAACCTTTCCCAGCATTCGCGGCTTCACAGGAACAGACGCCAGCGTGAAGGAAAAGGCTCTTCACGCTGGTGGCTGTTCAGAAGGAGCCGGGGCCTCGCGCGGGCTTCCCCGGCTCCCTCTGAAGCCTCAGACAGCCGCGATGCTGGTCGGGGGGGGGGGGGGGGCAAGGACGGCATTGGCGGTGGTGGGGGGGACCTGGACGGGAAAAGGGCGAAGGGGGGGGCTTGGACGGGTAAAGGGCGAAGGGGGGGGGGACTTGGACTGGAAAAGGGCTAAGGGGGGGGACGACTTGGACTCTAAAAGGGCTAAAGGGGGGGACTAGGACTGGAAAAGGGCTAAGGGGGGGTACTAGGACTGGAAAAGGGCTAAAGGGGGGGACTTGGACTGGAAAAGGGCTAAGGGGGGGGACTTGGACTGGAAATGGGTTGTGATGGGGGTGGAGGGGACCTGGACCAGAAAAGGGCTATGGGGGGGGGGAAACTTGGACTGGAAATAGGCTGTGATGGGGGGGGGACCTGGACTGTAAAAGGGTTATGGGGGGGGGGACATGGACTGGAAATGGGTTGTGATGGGGGTGGAGGGGACCTGGACTGGAAAAGGGCTATGGGGGGGGGGGAACAAGGACTGGAAATGGGCTATGGTGGAGGAAGTGGGATCTTGGACTGGAATAGGCTGTGATTAGGGGGGCTAGGACTGCAAATGGGCTGTGATGGTGCGGGGGGACTCGGACTGCAAATGGGCTGTGATGGTGCGGGGGACTCGGACTGCAAATGGGATGTGATGGTGGGGGGGGCCTAGGACTGGAAATAGGCTGTGATGGGGGACTTGGACTGGAAATGGGCTGTGATTGGGGGGGGAGCTAGGACTGGAAATGGCCTGTGATGTGAGGGCTAGCACTGGAAATGGGCTGATGAAGAGCTGGAATAGGACTGGAAATGGGCTGATGTGGGGCATGGGAGAATGGGACTAGAAGGGAGTGGATGCTGGGTGGGTCTAGAACTATAAGGGAATTGATTTGGGGGGAGGACTAGAATGGATGGGGAATGAGAATGGAGAGGGGAAAAATATTTTGTGTGGAAGAAAAGTCTATGATGGGCCGGTATTGGGAGAGTAAGAGGGGCTTGAGAATGGAAGGGTGAAATTTAAACGGATGATAAAGGAATAAGGAAAGAATTGGGGGAAAGAGCAAAAGGGAAACAATCAGTATGTTAAAGCAGAAATAGAGAGAGAATGGAAAACATCTGAAAGAGAAGAAAGGACAAATGGATAGCTCGCAGAAGACACGAAGAAACCAGAAGAAAGTGACTGGAGCAATTGCAACTGAAAATAAAACGCCCAAACAGAAGGTAGAAAAATACTTTTTATTTTGAATTTATTAACTGGAATATGTCTGGTCTGGGAAGTGTGTATTGGTAACATCTTTGCGTTTTTGTTTAGTGCAAGAGGAAATTACTTTATAGTTTTATTTCTCCAGTGTTGTACATTTCATGTTTGGATTTTGGGGTTCCCAGTTTAATTATTATCTGACCAAGGAAGTTAGCCTACATGTATCCTCAGTAATTTTTGTGGGTGGGGCTGGGGGCGGGGCAGGGGTGGGACTAGGGGCGGAGAATGGGTGGAGCATGGCGAGCCACAGGTGTCGGGTTTTTCTCGGTGAAAAAGTTGGCAACCCTAGCCATGATCAGCGTCGGGGAGTGGAAAGGGAGAGATCGCTCCTCCCCCACTGGCTCCCTAAGGCTGTGGTAGGCTATAGCCTCAAACTAGGCCTGGATTTCAACCCTCACCTGGGATTAGTGCTGAAAAGAACCAGAGTTTAAGAATCTGCTTTAAACTGCTTTTGAAAGTCCCCTTTCTCCCCCTATGAAGTTTGTACAAGTTCATTATGCTTGAATTGTCCGTGCATTCTCTGAGCTAGAAATGTTCTTGATGTAGAAATGTAACCATGTCTAAGACTATGTCTTTGTTAGAACAGTTTGAGAAGGGGGAACAGGGAATGGGGCCCAGAGAGACTCACCGATTGGATAGGTGTGAGGGGTGTTGGGACCAATAGAAAGTTTGCCTCTATCAAATTGTAAAATTGTATATAAGGAATTTGCTCCTGTACTTCGTTGCTAGGGTTGCCAACTGGCCGGTTTTCAGCCGGCCTGGCCGGTTTTTCCATGGCCAGGCCGGCTGCCGGCGCAGAGGCAAAACCGGCCCTTGAAAAGCCGGTTTTTTTGCTCTGGCCGCAAGATCGGGAGCAGCCAGAGCAAAAAAAACGGCTTTTCTCCCAACCCGGAGGTCTTCAGAGGGAGCCGGGGAAGCCCGCGAGAGGCCCCGGCTCCCTCTGAACAGCCGCCAGCGTGAAGAGCCTTTACCTTCACGCTGGCGGCTGTTCCTGTGAAGCCGCGATTGGTGGGAAAGGTTAAAGGCAATGCCCTTTAACCTTTCCCAGCATTCGCGGCTTCACAGGAACAGCCACCAGTGTGAAGGAAAAGGCTCTTCACGCTGGCGGCTGTTCAGAGGGAGCCGGGGCCTCGCGCGGGCTTCCCCAGCTCCCTCTAAAGCCTCAGACAGCCGTGGTTTGGGGGGGGGGGGAGGCCAAGGACTGCCTGGGCTGTGATGGGGGGAGGGGGCCTGGACTGGAAAAGGGCTAGGATGGGGGAATTTGACTGGAAATGGGTTGTGATTGGGGGGGGGGGGGGACCTGGACCGGAAAAGGGCTATGGGGGGGGGGGACTTGGACTGGAAAGAAAAGGGAAGTGATGGCAGGGGACCTGGACAGAAAAACCACAATGTGGGGGGGAAATGGACTGGAAATGGGTATTGATGGGGAGGGGGACCTGGCCTGGAAAAGGGCTGGGGGGGGGGGACTTGGACTGGAAGATGGCTATGGGGGGGGGTACTAGGACAGGAAATGGGCAATGGCGGAGGGAGGGGCAACATGGACAGCAAATAGCCTCAGATAAGGGGGACTTGGACAGGAAATGGGTTGTGAAGGGGGGGGGGACCTGGACTGGAAAAGGGCTATGGGGGCATTGGACTGGAAAGAAATGGGCTGTGATGGGGAGGGGGACCTGGACTGTAAAAGGGCTATGTGGGGGGGGGGGACATGGACTGGAAATGGGTTTTGATGGGGAGGGGGACCTGGAATGGAAAAGGGCTATGGGGGGGGGGAACTTGGACTGGAAAAGGGCTATGGTGGGGGGGAACTTGGACTGGAAATGGGCTATGGTGGAGGGACTGGGAACTTGGACTGGAAATAGGCTGTGATTAGGGGGGCTAGGACTGCAAATGGACTGTGATGGTGGGGGGGGGGGTAGGACTGCAAATGGGCTGTGATGGTGCGGGGGGACTCCGACTGCAAATGGGATGTGATGGGGGGGGGGCCTAGCACTGGAAATAGGCTGTGATGGGGGACTTGGACTGGAAATGGGCTGTGATTGGGGGGGGAGCTAGGACTGGAAATGGCCTGTGATGTGAGGGCTAGCACTGGAAATGGGCTGATGAAGAGCTGGAATAGGACTGGAAATGGGCTGATGTGGGGCATGGGAGAATGGGACTAGAAGGGAGTGGATGCTGGGTGGGTCTAGAACTATAAGGGAATTGATTTGGGGGGAGGACTAGAATGGATGGGGAATGAGAATGGAGAGGGGAAAAATATTTTGTGTGGAAGAAAAGTCTATGATGGGCCGGTATTGGGAGAGTAAGAGGGGCTTGAGAATGGAAGGGTGAAATTTAAACGGATGATAAAGGAATAAGGAAAGAATTGGGGGAAAGATTAGTATGTTAAAGCAGATATAGAGAGAGAATGGAAAACATCTAAAAGAGAAGAAAGGACAAATGGATAGCTCGCAGAAGACACGAAGAAACCAGAAGAAAGTGACTGGAGCAATTGCAACTGAAAAATAAAACGCCCAAACAGAAGGTAGAAAAATACTTTTTATTTTGAATTTATTAGCTGGAATATGTTTGGTCTGGAAGTGTGTATTGATAACATCTTTGCGTTTTTGTTTAGTGCAAGAGGAAATTACTTTATAGTTTTATTTCTCCAGTGTTGTACATTTCATGTTTGGATTTTGGGGTTCCCAGTTTAATTATTATCTGACCAAGGAAGTTAGCCTACACGTATCCTCGGTAATTTTTGTGGGTGGGGCTGGGGCTGGGGGCGGGGCAGGGGTGGGACTAGGGGCGGAGAATGGGTGGAGCATGGCGAGCCACAGGTGTCGGGGTTTTCTCGGTGAAAAAGTTGGTAACCCTATTCGTTGCTCAGTCCCTTTTGGACACGATCCTGTCTGGGCCTGTGCACATTAAATTGGCTTGGACCCTGCAACTGACTCCTGGTATTATTTATTGCATGCACTTCGCTGCTACAAGGCCAATCAGGCCTGTGCACCAGACGTTTAAATTAAGAAGCGCCCCTAACAAAGCAGTAGCTCAGCCACACACCAGGGCCTGCCCTGATCAGCGCTGGGGAGTGGAAAGGGAGAGATCGCTCCTCCCCCACCGGCTCCCTAAGGCCAATCGGGCCTGTGCACCAGACATTTAAATTAAGAAGCGCCCCTAACAAAGCAGCAGCTCAGCCACACACCGGGGCCTGCCCTGATCAGCGTCGGGGAGTGAAAAGGGAGAGATCGCTCCTCCCCCACCGGCTCCCTAAAGCCAATCGGGCCTGTGCACCAGACGTTTAAATTAAGAAGCGCCCCTAACAAAGCAGCAGCTCAGCCACACACCGGGGCCTGCCATGATCAGCGTCGGGGAGTGGAAAGGCAGAGATCGCTCCTCCCCCACCGGCTCCCGAAGGCCAATCAGGCCTGTGCACCAGACTTTTAAATTAAGAAGCGCCCCTTTGTGTCTGAGGGCCCTTTGGCGTGGCCCTTAGGCGCGGGCCCAAAGGCGCCCTTGGCGCGATCCGACAAACCCATCACCAGCAGAACACCTGTGAAGAGTCAAGGAGTAGAGCAGGAACAAACGCTCCTCTACATCTCGGCTCCTGAACCCCAACCAGCACCCATACGAAGTAAGCACCCACCACTGCTACTCACAGCCCATTGACTCCATTGCTACCCATCGCTTCCTCACTATCGCTACCTCATTGCTTGCATTGAACCTTGCTGCACAGGCCATAGACTCCATGCTACCTTGTTTGTATTTTATCTATATTGCATAGCGTGTAATTCCTATTACCCCATTCCTTGCAATTAACTTTGCTACACAGGCTATAGACTCCTTGCTACCCATTGCTTGTATTTTGCTTGTATTGCATAGCGTGTAATCCCCACTACCTCAGTGCTTGTAACTCACCATATTTTGCTTGTATTGCATAGCGTATAATTCCTATTCACTGCATACCCCACTACTCCTCTTCTATGGCCCCACATCACATTGTCCTTTTCTTCCTCATACTCCCCAACTGCCTCCCCTCTTACCACCACCCTCATTCCTCCCCCCCCCCCCATTCCCCCTCTTCCTTCCTCACCTCTCCCTCCATCCTGACCTCTAACCTAGCATCTGCTCTTGAGCTTCATCATACCCTCCCCCGCATTCAACCAGCCCCTCTCTCTTTAAGGCAACCTCACCATCGTTTCCGCCGTACAGCCTCCTCTTTACCCCGCTCTCTACTACTCCTTCTTCTTCTCTAATCAGGTAATATCCACCCCAACCCGGCCCCCCCCCCCCCCGTTTTCTTTCTCACTCTAAGAAATGTTCCTCACGTAACTTTTCTAATCTCATCCATATCCCTCTTCTTTCCCCTTCCACTCTCCCTCCCTCATGCACCACTCACTCATCCAAAGACACCAACCCTAATCCTAGCCCCTTTAGAATTCTGTCTCTCTCTAAGAAGAGATCCCCTTCTACTCCCCCTCCCTCATGTGCCTCACGGAAGGCACACTCATCCAGAGATACCCACCCTTACCCTTGCCCCTCAAGATCTCTATCTTACTCCAGAAAGAAATCCTCATGTAACTTGTCCAACCTCATCCATATCCCCCTCTTTTCCCCTTCCACTCTCCTGTTGTGCCTTATGGAATGCACAGTCTCTAATAAACTTGCTTTTACCCATGATCTTTTTATCTCTAATGCTCTACATCTTCTTGCCCTAACTGAGACCTGGCTCCTCCCAGATGATACCGCATCTACTGCTGCTCTCTGTCACGGAGGCTACCAGTTCTCCCATATGCCTCGTTCCACTGGCCGTGGTGGTGGTGTTGGGCTTCTACTTTCTCCCCTTGCCAATTCCAACCCCTCATGCTGCCTCAGTCTCACTTCTTTCTCTCTTTTGAAGTCTACTCCATTTGCCTCTCCACTCCTCTTCCTCTCCGAGTAGCTGTTATCTATCGCCCACCCAACAAATCCGTATCTACCTTCCTTATCGACTTCGACTCCTGGCTTTCCATCTTTCTGGATCCCTCTTCCCCCTCTCTTATTCTTGGCGATTTCAACATTCACATTGATAACCCCTCTGATCCCCATGCTTTAAAGCTCCTCGCCCTCACCTCCTCATTTGACATCCAACTTTATTCCACTGCCCCCACCCACCAGTATGGCCACTGCCTTGACCTGATACTCTTTTCTAATTCCTCTCTCTCGAACATCCATAACTCATTCCTTCCCTCATCTGACCATCACCTTTTAAGTTTTAATCTTCAGCGTCCACCGTCTCAATCTCGCCCTGTCACCTCCGACCTATTTAGAAACCTTCATAATATTGATTCCTTGACTCTCTCCTCCATCATTTCTCCATCTCTTCCCTCCATTATGTCCTCCAAGTCCGTCGATTTGGCAGTAGCCTCCTATAATGCTGCACTATCCTCGGCTCTGGACACCCTTGCCCCACCTACTCCACGTCCTGTCAAGAAGTTCTGCACCCCAGCCCTGGCTTTCATTCATAACCCGCTATTTACGCATCTGTGCCCGTTCTGCTGAACGTGCATGGATCAAATCCCGCTCCCTGGAAGAACTTATACACTTCAAATTCATCCTTGGCTCCTTCCAGTCAGCCATAGCACTTGCCAAACAAGAATACTACATCCACCTGACCAACTCTCTTGCCTCCGATCCTCGCCGCCTCTTTAATACCCTCAATTCTCTCCTCAAGGTGCCCTCGCCCCTCGTCCTGCCCTCCCTGTCTGCCCAAACCCTGTCTGATTACTTCCATGACAAAATTCACAAGATTACCCTCAATTCCCTACTTCCTCATCTACCTCGCCTCCTCCCCAGTTCTCCCCCCCCCCCCATCTATACTTCCTCTGCTACTCTCTCCTCCTTCCCTACGATCTCAGATGAGGAAACTGCACTCCTTCTTTCTTCCTCCAAACCCACCACCTGTTCCTCTGATCCTATCCCCACCCATCTCCTAAACCCCATCTCCCCCACCATTGTCCTTTCTATCTCTCTTATTCTCAACCTTTCACTCTTCACTGCAACTGTCCCCACAGACTTCAAGCACGCCGTGGTCACACCTCTCCTCAAGAAACCCTCACTCGATCCCACCTGTCCCTCTAACTACCGACCCATCTCCCTCCTTCCCTTCATATCTAAACTACTTGAACGAGCAGTCCACTGCTGCTGCCTTGACTTCCTCACCTCTCAGGCCCTCCTAGACTCTCTACAATCCGGCTTCTGTCCCTTACACTCCACTGAAACGGCTCTTACAAAAGTCTCCAGTGATTTGTTCCTGGCTAAATCTAAGGGCCTCTACTCCGTCCTCATCCTTCTCGACCTCTCTGCTGCCTTTGACACTGTTGATCACAATCTTCTCCTTGCCACCCTCTCCTCGCTTGGTTTCAAGGGCTCCGTACTTTCCTGGTTCTCCTTCTACCTCTCCCATCGCTCCTTTAGTGTATGCTCTGGCGGTTCCTCCTCCTCTCTCACCCCGCTCCATGTTGGTGTACCCCAGGGATCCGTCCTGGATCCGCTCCTGTTCTCTCTCTATACCCATTCCCTTGGTATGCTTATCTCCTCCCATGGCTTTCAATACCATCTCTATGCTTATGACTCCCAAATCTACCTCTCTATGCCTAATATCTCTCCAGCAATCCAGACCAAGATCTCTGCCTGCCTTTCTGACATAGCTGCCTGGATGTCTCACTGTCGCTTGAAACTGAACATGGCCAAGACTGAACACCTTGTCCTTCCCCCCAATTCCTCCCCTCCTCTCCCTCCCTTCTCAGTCTCCGTGGATGGCTCTACAATCTTTCCGGTTTCCTCAACCCACAACCTGGGAGTTATCTTTGACTCCTCTCTCTCCTTCTCCACACATATCCAACATGTAGCTAAGACCTGCCGCTTCTTTCTCTACATTAGCAAAATCCGCCCATTCCTTTCTGAACACACTACTAAAACCCTTGTCCACTCCTTAATCTCCTCTCGCCTCGACTACTGCAACCTTCTCCTAACTGGTCTCTCTGTGAGCCATCTCTTTCCCCTTCAATCTTTTCAAAATTATGCTGCTCGACTAATCTTTAGCCAGCCTCGCCATGCCCACATTACTCCTCTGCTCAAGTTGCTTCACTGGCTCCCTATCTAATTCCACATCCAATTCAAACTTCTTCTGACCTATAAATGCATTCACTCTATAGCCCCTCATTACCTTTCATCTCTCATCTCTCTCTACATCCCCTCTCGGGAACTTCACTCTTCTAACAAATTACTTCTATCTAGACCCTCCACTCATACCGCTAACTCCCGACTTTGCTCCTTTCACCTTGCTGCACCATATGCCTGGAACAACCTACCTGTGTCTATACGCCAGGCACCCTCCCTGGCCCTCTTCAAGTCCAGGTTGAAAACCCACCTCTTCACTTTAGCTTTCAGATCCTGGCTTCTACCCTTTGTCCTAACCTGACTCCCATCCTTTGTCATGTCTAAAACTGTAAATGCCATACTTGGTTTTTGTAAATGCCATACTTATTTTGCCCGAATTGTAATTGCCATACTTTGTTTTACCCCATACTTTGCTTTATCCCAAATTAACCCATTTTGGACCAGCGTATGTTTTACTTAATAAGATTTCCATACTTACTACTCAACTGTTTAATAATTAATGGTTATAAATTCAATGGAACTATGTTTAGCTAGTATCGTTATGTCAAAAAGCGTTATATACAGATTTTTTATCTGAGATTTAGTTAGTTTAATAGGTATTCGAAGTTTGCTGATTTTGACGGTACTGGCGGCTCAACATAAAAAAATCACAAAAAATAGTAAGTAGCTTATAATGCTGTAATAGCTACTATTTTTCAAATAAAAGTATTTGTAGACTTTAGAAAACAGATTTAGATAACTGTAAGTTACTTAGGGGCTTGTTTACAAAGCCACGGTAGCGGTTCGCGATCGTTATCGGAGCCGCGGCCCCATTGATTTCAATGGGGCCGTGGCTCCGATAACGATCACGAACCGCTACCGTGGCTTTGTAAACAAGCCCTTTAGTGTCAGAGTTATTGGTGCGTATATCGGCCTTGTATGATTTTCATACGCTGGCTAATATGTCGTCAAAACTAATTGCTGTCAAGCATTCTGTTCTAAGTGTTTCAATGGTGCAATATCGACGCACCGCATCAGAAGTGTTTTCACATGTATCATATTCCGCCATCAGAATGGACTGTTGGCAAACTATATTATATCATAATAAAGTGTTTTAAATGAAAACTGCAGTTTCAATAGTATCATACAGTATGTTTATGTCAGTGAATATTGAATATTGGAACTGAATCCTATCTTTTCTGAAGATGAACAATATACTATATTGGATCAGAGTATGAAAAACATACTCTATGTGAAACTTCTATTTTCTGCAAAGTTTTAATATTTTTTATTATTGTCGGTATTTCATAGTTGTTTGAGTGTAACAAATCTAATAAATCATCCAGAAAAGAGAAAGAATATGCTGTCCAAAATGGGTTAACTATTGCTCCGTGTCACCATAATTGTTTTCCCGATCTGTCTATTGTTCTGTATTATCTTGACGAGATTGTAAGCTCTGACGAGCAGGGATTGTCTTTTTGCTTATATTTCTGTACAGCGCTGCGTGCGTAGCGCTGTATAAATGCTAAATAGTAGTAGTAGTAGTAGTAGTAGGGGATGCATGTTTTAACAGAGAAGGAGGAGGCAGTCAACCGTAGACTTTCATCTTTTCAGAATATCGTGAGGGTGGGAGATGTCCAAGCCGTTCAATACATCTACATCTCCAATTCTGGAAACGTGGGTGTGTCCATGCTGGAATCGGATTTAAAAAGTCCCCGTGGCCTGGACGAGAATGTTATGGAATCGGCCTCAAAGTGTTTAAACAAAACGTTTTTCTTTACTAGCATAAACTAAGAAACAGTTCACCAGAAATATATGTGCTGCTATTTACAAGGACAAAAAACCAGGGCGGAAATCAGAGCATTCAATAACAAAAACTTTTCCACAGTGAATTAGGAAAAGAAAAATAGACCTTTTGGATATGTCAATTGGATATGGAGCAGATTTCTGGCAATAGAAATCCAATAAGTATTTAACCTGAAAAGAGTGGGAAATTATTTATGTGCAACAATAGTAGCATAGTAAATGATGGCAGATAAAGACCAACATGTTCCATCTAGCCAGTAGGGTAGCTAGAGTTGCACCTACTGTTCCATGCATGCTACATACCCCGCCCCCCCCACCCCCAGTCCCCCCCCCAGTCCCCCCCCAGTCCCTCCATGCCTTTGTTTAGGTTAGAAACCTGTTGCTCCATACAAGTTAACCCCTCTATTCTGGAAGTTATTTACTTTGATAACATCCTCTTGTCATGTAAAGATCCCCTGTGTCTGTCCCATGTCTTTTTGAATTCTGTCACAGTTGTTGCCCCCACCACGTCCATCAGGAGGACATTCCAGGCATCCACCACCCTTTCTATGAAAAAGTATTTCCTGACATTGCTTTGAAGCTTACCTTCCTTCAGCTTCATTTCATGACCTCTAGCTTGACAGCCTCTCTGCCTTTGAAAAAGGTTTGTTTGTTCATTAGTACTCTTTAAGCATTTAAAGTCTGTATCATATCCCCTCTTTCCCTCTTCTCCTTTAGGGTATATATATTAAGGTCTTCAAGTCTCTTCTCATAAGTTTCTGGTGCAGGTTCCATATCATTTTGGTCGCCTTCCTCTGAACGGTTTCCAGTCTTTTTATATCCTTTGCAAGGTACAGTCTCCAAAGTGAAACACAATACTCCAAGTCAGAGACGGCACAAGTGGGGTG
This sequence comes from Ichthyophis bannanicus, assembly GCA_033557465.1. Classification (NCBI taxonomy): domain Eukaryota; kingdom Metazoa; phylum Chordata; class Amphibia; order Gymnophiona; family Ichthyophiidae; genus Ichthyophis; species Ichthyophis bannanicus. Next base: position 183,271,429 of record CM066033.1, on the reverse strand, counting down.
CGGGGCCATGTGCGGAGATTCGGTGAAAGCCTCATTTGCATAAAGGGCCTCATTTGCATAAATATTTGCATAATTTTACCATACACTAACTTTTAGTAAACATGCCTCTTATGGATAAAGAAAGACTAAAAGATTTCTACATTACTATAATCCAGTGCCAACCGCCAGGCACATTAGGAACTACTACAAACACTGGCCATTTAGAACCCATAGCAAACCCGCCATATCCTAACAGCACTACCAGGACTCACAAAGCACCATACTCTACCTATCAAAAGGCAACACTGCAAATATTAAACCAATACATTTCAAAGAATAACAGTACATGACCTACTGGGGAAAGAGAACAAGTGGCAATGTCAAATAGGAATTATATAAACAGAATACCTCAGCTCAGTTACACATGCAGAACATAGACCATCACCAAACAAGGAATCACAATTTAGAAACAGGAAGACAATAATTAAACTGGGAACCCCAAAAGCCAAACTTGGAATGTAAAACAACACTGTAGAAATAAAACCATAAATTAATTTCCTCTTCTATTAAACAAAGCGCAGACGTTAATGATGCATATTTCCCAGAGCTGACATATGCCAGTTAATAAATTCAAAATAAAGAGATATCTTTCTACCCTTTGTGCATTTTTTTCAGTTGCCTCTGAAGAGCTCGCAATCTATGTTTTTTTTGTACCTGAGGCAACAGAGGGTTAAGGGGCTTGGCCAAGGCCACAGGAGCACCTGTGGGACTAGAAACCCCAGTCCTTTTGGCCCAAGGTTGTTGTCCTCTAGCAGGATTCAAACCCCTGGCCCTCCAGCACAAGGTAACTTGCCCCAACCACTAGGCCACTCATGTGCCTGGTTGCAACTGGATGCACAGAGGAAGTCGGGATTCTGATTCCGCGGGGTACATCTAGCCCTGCGGGATCAGAATCACGTCCAGGCCTGTACGTGCACAGGCCGGGGCCCCGATTCTGATTGGCCTGCACATACGGGCCTTCCCTGGCTAACTCAGTCAGGGCTTTTGAATGGAGCCGTAGCGCCATGGCATCCGGTTGCCATGGTACTGTGGCTCCATTCAAGAGCTACGACCCCCAGCCGCTGGACCAAAATACTCATTCCCCGCAGCCCGACACCCAATCTGGACTCCCAAGCACTGGGTTGGGCTGCGGGGAATTTCTTCAGCCCTCTCCCACTTTGCTATGCTCTGGACCTGCCCAATCCATTTGACTAGGGGAACTTATTCCATCTCAAATGTGGAATAAGTTCCCCATTAAGGCTGCCAGCCCCAGATGTATAGGGCCGACATTGGAATTGGCCCTGTACGTCCGGGGCTGCCGACCGCCCACTGCCCTCCCTAATTCCTCCTCTGCAACACCCCTATCCCATCCCCGTCGAACCTCCCCATACAACCTCGGAATGACCCCACCTCAGCATGACCCTAAAAATGATTAACGCAGTTAGCAGGGCTAACATGTTAATATTGGTAAATGGGATATTCAGCGGCATTAACACAGTTGTTGTTGTTGCTAAGTGCTGTTGAATTGGTGTCAATCATGGTGACCCTCTGGATAGCTGTCCTAAACTGTGTTCGGTCTTCAGTCAGTCGGCTCATTGTTGACAGAGTGGCACCCATAGTTGTTATTATTGTATCAATCCATCTCATTGCTGGCATTCCTCTTTTGTGTTGACCTTCTACCTTGCCAAGAATGATGTCTTTCTCTAAAGATCTCTCACTTCGCATGATGTGTCCAAAGTATGAAAGCCGAAGTCTTGTCATCTGAGCTTCTAAAGAAAGTTTAGGTTTGATTTCCTCTAGTACTGACTGGTTTGTTCTTAGGGCAGTCTATGGTATACACAGGCTTTGTCACCAGCACTATAATTCAAAGGCATCAATTTTCTTCCTATCCTTTTCACTGTCCAACTTTTGCATCTATATGATGTTATTGAAAATACCATGGCTTGAACGAGTTGAATCTTTGTAATGGAGAGAGACATCTCTGTTCTTGAGAATCTTGTCTAGGTCCTTCTTAGCTATTCTGCCAAGAGCAATGCGTCATCTGATTTCTTGACTGCTTGTTGTTTCTTTATTGACAGTTTATCCAAGTTGGTTAAAGTTATCCACAATTTCAAATTCTTCTCTATCAATGATGAACTTGTTGATTTTGCCTGTTGTCAGGATCTTTGGCTTCTTCACATGAAGGTGCAGGCCCATTTTAAGACTATGTTCCTTGACCTTGAGAAGCAAATATTTCAGATCGTCTTCATTTTCAGCCAGTAATTTGGTATCATCAGCATAACAAAGGTTGTTGATGAGTCTCTTGCCAATCTTCACACCTCTGTTGTCTTCATATAGTCCTGCTTCTCTGATGATTTGTTCTGCATATAAATTAAACAGATAGGGAGAAAGTATGCAGCCTTGCGTACACTTTGTTGATTTTAAACCATTCTGTTTCTCCTTGTTCTGTTAGAAGTGTTGCTTCTTGATCAATGTAAAGGTTGTGCAAGAGAACAATCAGGTGTTCTGGTATACCCATGCTTCTTAATGTGGCCCAGAGTTTCTCATGGTTTACACATTCAAAAGCCTTGCTATAGTCAATAAAACACATATAGATATCCTTTTACGTAGAAACATGACGACAGAAAAAGACCACATGGCCTATCTAGTCTATCCTTCCATATCAACCACCTTTTGATATTCTTTAATCTCATATCTGCGATGATGTTTCTCATTCCTCACCCTTTCCTGAAACCTGCTTGCACTTCTGTTAGTTTTTGTTCCAGGTATGATTGTAGTCTCCACTGAATAATCTTCATTAGAATCTTACTGGCATGTGGGATCAGAGCAATTGTGAGATAATTTCCACAATCAGTTGGATCACCTTTCTTTAGTATTGGTATAAATACAGATCTTTTCCAGTCAGTTGGCCATGATGTTGTCTTCCAAATTTCCTGGCAGAGCCTTGTAAGTATGGTAACAGCTGCATCAGATTGCTGAAATACTTCAATGGGAATGTCATCAATGCCTGCTGCTTTGTTCTTTGATAAGGCTTTCAATGCTGCTTCAACTTCTTCTTTCATCACCAATGGTTCCGGATCATAATGTACAGATCGAAATGGCTGTTGGTCCACTTGAGATTTATTATATAATAAATCTGTACACTCTTTCCACATTTTCTTGATCTTCTCAGCATCATTCAACATGGATCCTTGAGCATTTTGTAACATTCCAATTCGAGGCTGGAATTTTTTCTTTAACTCTCGTAGCTTAGGAAAGCTGATCTTGTTCTTCCTCTAATAGTTTCTGCTTCTATTTCCTTGAATATGTCATTGTACTACTTTTCCTTGTCTTCTCTTGCAGCATGTTGAAAATCTCTGTTGAGTTCTGTGATTGCCTCTCTTTCTTCTCTGGCTGTAGGTTCTCTGCGTTTCTGGGCAACCTTCAGAGTTTCTTTGGTCATCCATTTTGGCCATTTTTGTTTTTTCATCTTTTGTAGAGATTTCTCGCTTTCTTCCAACACAACTTTCTTGATGTCATCCCATAACTGTTCTAGAGCTCTGTCATTTATATCTAAAGCAGCAAATTGATTTTGCAGGCAATCTTTAAATTCCGGTGGTATATTCTCAAGGTCATATTTTGCTACATTCATGAGTGGCTTGCTCTTTTTCAACTTTAGCTTGAGTTTGCATACTAGTAGTTTGTGATTTGTACCACAGTCAGCTCCAGGTTTTGTCTTTGTTGATGGTATACAGCTTTTCCATTATTGACTTCCACAGAAGTAGTCAATTTGATTTTTGAACAATCTATTGGGTGAAATCCATGTGTACAGTCGGCGTTTGTGTTGTTGGAAGAAGGTGTTTGAGATGAATAGATCATTGGTCTTACAGAATTCTATCAGTCTTTCTCCAGCTTCATTTCTGTTGCCGTCCATATTTTCGAAACACTTTACCTTCTTCTTTGTTGCCAACTTTTGCACTCCAGTCACCTATGACTACCAGGATATCCTGTTTGCATGTTCTGTCAATTTCAGCTTGTACTTGTTCATAGAACTCATCAACATCATCCTCTTCTGGAGCTGTTGTTGGGGTATATACTTTAATTATAGTTGTGTTGATAGGCATTCCTCATAGATGAATAGAAATTAAGCGTTCGCTGACTGCATTGTATTTCATTACAGTTCTTGCAAGTTTCTTTTTTATTATAAATGCAATACCATTTTTTCTTTGACTTTCATTTTCAGCATAGTAGACCATGTGATCATCAGATGCAAAGTGCCCGATGCCAGTCCATTTCAGTTCACTGACACCCAACAGATTGCGTTGTCCCAATATATAAGGCATCTTTGCAGCTTCTGACTGTCTTTTTATGTTACTACAAAGCCTCGCCATTTAGATGACTTATTGTTAAGCTTTATATTTAACCACATAGGGCCTGATATGCAGAGTGATTAACACGGTTAGCAGAGCTAACCATGTTAATCACGGTGAATGGGATATTCAGTGGCACTAACACATGGCTGCCAGTTTTACACACCCCAATGCCAACTGCTGGACATCGGGGTGTGACAGGGACATTCCGGGGCAGAGCAGAGGTGGTGCCAATCAATAACCAGTCAGTGGGCCACTGCCCAGTTAGAGATGTGTGGTGAAAGCCAGGTGCAGGTAACTCCGGTGTAAATTCTGCCACATATCGCTAACTGGGCAGTGGCTCAACATCACTGCTGTCTTCGTACTGACTAGGTACCTGCATATTCAATAGAAGGGCCAAATACGACCCCGGTGTTGAATATCTGGATTTACTGTTCAGTGCCAGTGTCTGGACACATAGGCAGCGCTAGCCGCTGGTGCTGAATATTGGCCCCATACCATAGAGTTCTATTCGGCTTGTCTTCCTGTATTCTCGGAAATAGAACTGAAATTTGTAGAGATTACCTTTGGATGGAAGTTTACCTGTATAGTCTCTTATAATGATGGGTTCAACATTTTTTAAGAAAGCCTTTGAGTTGCAGTGCTGACAGCAAATACTGGATCTGTGTCTTCTGTATCTGATCCAGAACTGGAGCAGAACAAGGCTTCCTTTTATGTTTTCAGTTTAGGTCCAAAAAGTCTTGGAACTCTTCATAGGGACTGCAATTCAACTCCACTTACATTCTGTCTTTCAATGCTTCCTATTCAGAAGCCAGCCAGATCACAACCAACTGAAAAAAAAAAAAAAAATCAGGAAATTCCAGCCTACCACGGAGGGTTGCCCAAAGCAAGAGTTAACCGTTCTGTTAAGAATATAAGAACATAAGATATGCCATACTGGGTCAGACCAAAGTCCATCAAGCCCAGTATCCTGTTTCCAACAGTGGCCAATGTAGGTCATAAGTACCTAGCAGTTTCCCCAAAAGACACAGGTTCCACAATGCTTGTATTGGGTCAAGCAGTGATATCCTGGGTCCCTTTTTAATAATGGTTTATGGACCTTTCCTCCAGGAACTTGTCCAAACCTTTTTTAACCCAGCAACACTAACAGCCTTTACCAAATCCTCCGGTAACAAATTCCAGAGTTTGATTACATGTTGAGTGAAAAAATATTTCTCTTATTTGTCTTAAATAGTATACCCCGTAGCTTCATTGCATGTCCCCTAGCCTTTCTATATTCTGATGACGTAAACAATCGATCTACATTTACCCGTTCCAATTCATTCATTAATTTATAGACTTCTATCATATCTCCCCTCAGCCATCTCTTTTCCAGGTTAAAGAGCCCTAACCTTTTTAGCCTTTCTTCATAGGGATATCCTTCCATCCCCTTTACCATTTTGGTGGCTCTTCTCTGAAACGTTTGTAATAATGCTATATCTTTTTTAAGATACGGCAACCAGAATTGCACTATGGAACGATACAGAGGCATTATAATATCCTTTGTTTTATTTTCCATTTCTTTCCTTGTGATACCTAGCATTCTATTTGCTCTCTTAGCCGCCGCTGCACACTGGGCGCAGGGTTTTAACATGTTATCCACGATGATGCCTAAATCTCTTTCCTGGGTGGTGGTTCCCAATGTGGAATCTTGCATTGTGTAACCATAGTTTGGATTGTTCTTTCCTAGGTACATAACTTTGCACTTGTCCACATTCAATTTCATCTGCCATTTTGATGCCCAGTCTTACAATTTATCAAGATCCTCTTGCAATTTTCCACAATCCTCATGGGTTTTAACAACTTTAAATAGTTTTGTGTCATCTGCAAATTTGATAACCTCACTCGTTATTCCCTTTTCCAGGTCATTTATGAATATGTCAAAAAGCAACGGACCCAGCACAGATCCATGGGGTACACCACTATTCACCTTTCTCCATTGAGAAAACTGGCCATTTAGCCCTACCCTCTGCTTTCTATCTTTTAACCAGTTCCTGATCCACAATAGTACACTGCCTCCTATCCCATGACTCTTTAGTTTTGCCAAAGGTCTCTGATGAGGGACCTTGTCAAAGGCTTTCTGAAAGTCCAAATACACTGTATCAACTGACTCACCTTTGTCTACCTGTTTATTCACACTTTCAAAAAAACAACAGATTAGTGAGACAAGATCTTCTTTGTCTAAAGCCATGTTGCCTGTCTCCCATTAAGCCATGACTATCTTTGTGTTCAGCAATTTTGTTCTTTATAATGGTTTCTACCATTTTTCTCAGTACTGACGTCAGGCTCACCAGTCAGTACTTTCCTGGATCACCCCTGGAACCATTTTTAAAAACTGGCATTACGTTGGTCATCCTCCAGTCTTCAGGTATTACAGATGATTTTAATGATAGTTCACAGATTGCTAATAGCATGTCTGCAATCTCATATTTCTAGGTGATTTGCTACTCTTCAGTTTATCAAATAGTTGTAATACATCTTCCCAATGTATCGATATTTCCTTCAATTCTTCCGCACCTTTAAATACCACTTCAGTCATGGGTAACATCCCTACATCTTCCTCAGTAAAGACTGAATCAAAGAATTCATTCAGTCTCTCCGCTATCGCCTTGTTGCCTCTTAGTGCCCCTTTAACCTCTCTCTCATCTAATGGACCAACTGACTCACAGCTTTTTGCTAAGAATGTACTTGAAAAACTCTTTATTACGCATTTTTGCTTCCGCAGTAAGCTTCTTCTCAAATTCCCCCTTAGTCTGCCTTATCAACGCCTTGCATTTAACTTGCCAGTGCTTTTGCTGTTTCCAGTTTTCGTCATTTGGCTCATTTTTCCATTTCCTGAAAGATGATTTTTTGGCAACAACAGCCTCTCTGAACTCACTTTTAAACCATGATTGCAATTTTTTTTACTTCCTTCTACTTTTCTTAAAGGGTGGAATACAGCTGTTTTGTGCTTCTAAGATAGTATTTTGAAACAACACCCAAGCTTGAGGTAAGTCTTTAACATTTGTGACTGCTCCTTTTAGTTTTTTCTTAACTATTTTCCTTATTTTATCATAGTCTCCCTTTCGAAAGTTAAAAGGTAGTACTGTGGATTTCCTTACCATCCCTCCTCCACTAACTAAATCAAACGCGATCATGCTATGATCATTATTGCCAAGTGGCCCCAAAACCCTTATCTTTTGCACCAGATCTGGTGTTCCACTAAGGACTAGGTCCAAAATGGCTTCCCCTCTGGTTGGTTCATCAACCAGCGGCTCCAAGAAGCAGTCATTTATTTCATCTAGAAACTGTATCTCCCTAGCACGTCCTGCTGTGACAATGACCCAGTCGATACCGGGGTAATTTAAATCACCCATTATTATTACTGTGCGGTAACTTTTGTTACCTTCCTTGATTTCTTTGAGCATTTCATCATCCATTTGTTCATTCTGGCCAAGTGGTCGATAGTACACCCCCACTGCCATCGCCTTCCCCTGTTTACATGGAATTTCAATCCATAGAGATTCTACAGCAAATTTTGTTTCTTACAAAATTTTAATCCTTTTTGACTCAATGCCCTAACATAGAGTGCAACTCCGCCACCAATTTGATCAGCTCTATCATTATGATATAGTTTGTACCCAGGTATCACAGTGTCCCACTGGTTGTCCTCCTTCCACCATGTCGCTGAGATTCCAATCATATCTAACCTCTCATTTAGTGCTATATATTCTAACTCTCCCATCTTATTTTTTAGGCTTCTAGCATTTGAATACAAGCATTTTAGAGACTGCATTTTATTCATATTAATCTGGCTATTGGTAGGCAGGGGTAATTTGGAATCTTTAAGCTCAGTCTGCCTATACTCAGGGGCATTTGGGCTCTTTTTTGGAATCTCTCTGCTTTTGCTAGTATCCTTCAAGGATACATTCTTCCGAACCATGCGCTCTTGGGCGACTGTCGGCTTTCTCCTATTATCTAGTTTAAAAGCTTCTCTATCTCCTTTTTAAAGGTTAATGCCAGCAGCCTGGTTCCATCCTGGTTAAGGTGAAGCCCATCCCTTCGGAAGAGCCCCTCCTTTTCCAAGAATGTTCCCCAGTTCCTAACAAATCCAAAACCCTCATTCTTGCACCATCGTCTCATCCACGCATTGAGACTCCGGAGCTCTGCCTGCCTTTCGGGTCCTGCACATGGGACGGGAAGCATTTCAGAGAACGCTACCCTGGAAGTTCTGGATTTCAACTTCCTACCTAAAAGCCTAAATTTAGCCTCCAGAACCTCCCTACTACATTTTGCTATGTCATTGGTACCGACATGTACCAAGACAGCAAACTCCTCCCCAGCACTATCTAAGACCTTATCTAGGTGGCACATGAGTCTGCTAGTTTCACGCCAGGCAGGCATGTTACCAGGCGGTCCACCAGCCACCCAGCCATCTACATGCCTAATGATCGAATCACCAACTATAACGGCTGTCCTAACTCTTCCTTCATGGGCACATGGCCCTGGAGAAACTTCCTCGGTGTGAGAGGGTTTTACATCATCTGGAGGACAGGTCTTAGTTACAGAATCACTTCCTGCCACAGCAGGGTGATGCTCTCCTGTCACGTGACCTCTCTCCTCCATGGCAACAGGGATGCTGCCAGACTTTAGGTGGGACTTCAGGACTATATCCCTGTAGGTCTCGTCTATGTACCTCTCTGTCTTTCTTATGTCTTCCAAGTCTGCTACTCTAGAGAACGGACTTGTTCCCTGAGAGCAAAGAGCTCCTTGCACCTCTCACCAACTGGGAGAAAATCATAAATGTGACACTCAATGCAAAAGACTGGAAAAGCCCCCATCTCACTGCTGGACTGCTGTCTGTATCTTAGTTTTAAGCTTGTGTTTAGATCTTTAAGTTCTTTACTTACTAAGGGTTGCTGTGGATACTTATACTAATAAAAGTGTACCTAATATGTTTAATATACCTTGTTCACCTGAAGCTTAATTAATCTCAGGTCTTTAATGTATGACTGATTTGGATAAAGAGCTGCACCTGAGAGCAGCCCCTTTCCTTTAAGATGTGTGAGTATCTATAAAGCTACGATTATCCCAGAGGTTGGTGCGTGTTGGGGAGGGAGGTAGGGGAATAAGACTTATTAAAAGAGGGCTGCTACACAGTACTCTGTCCTGTGCTTCTGAGGTAAGCTGTGACCAACTTCCTCGGTGATTAACAGTCCTTTCTCAGATAGAAGGAGTCTTTCAAAATGGCCTTTTGACCTGCCACCTGGCTTTAATACCTATTTAAAAGGTTTCACAGGTCTCTTGCCCCCTAGGTAGAAGGCCTCTTTGTAAGGTCTCTAGAAGAATTTATTTAGTGCTCAAAGAATACTGATCCTGTTTTGCCTTTTATGCTAATTTATATTCTGATTTGATTTAAATTAAAGCTCTTTGCTGCTGCTAGGCTCTGACTTAGTATGAAATTTAAACTAGAAGCTCTCTGCTGGTTTCTAAATTTAACCAGAAAACTCTCCTGTGTTTTAAATTTAAACGAAAAGCACTTTGCTGCTATTGGGCACTGAGTGAGTATTAAATTTAAACTACAAGCTCTCTGCTGGGTCCTAAATTTAAGCAGAAAGCTCTCTTCTGTGTTTTTAATTTAAACTTAAACTGCTGCTACTAGGTCCTGACTGATTTAACAAATACACTGGGTTCACAGATTAATCAGCTGTAATCCAAAGAATTCCCTTCAGAAAAATTCCCAGAAGTATATACTCACTATTGCACATCTCTCTCCAGATGTAGCAGTCCACTTTTGTAGTCCTTACTGACCAGAAAGTCAGTGCAACACTTTCTGCGAATTCTGAAAAGGTCTAATCCTTACAATTCATTTTGGGATTTGCTGTTAGTTGTCCGTATGCTTAGTTTTAATCCCTAAAGCAGGTAGCAAGCATCCATGCTAAAATTTGTTTCTTCTAGGCAGAACTTCCAGAAGAGGGTAAGTTTTTAACAGTCAATTCTGAATATACACACAAGGCTGGAGCCTTTATTTTATTGAGGTCCTCACACAAGTATACATACCTAACAATTAGACACATTGTAAGCTTGTACCTACCTTTATGCAGTCTGCTCCTAGACATTGCAAGGGGCATAGTCTGGGTGGAGTAGGGGTGGAGTTGTGATGTACTAAAAAACTGGGTTTTATAACCACTGTTCGGGCTAATAGAGCAACAAGCTGCATCTGTTCCTTTGCCTCTTTCCTCTCACCTCTCCTCCACTTCTTCTCTTCCTCTCTCTCTCCCCTTCTTTCTTGCATCCATAAGTCTCGCTGCCCGACAGTAAGACCGCTACCTGCAGTGTTTCTCTCCCTAGAAACAATTGCCAGTCCTGTCTCTGAAGTGGCAGAGAAGACAGAGGCAACATCAGAGGCCAATGTGGACTCAGATTTAGCACCGCTGCACTACTGTGCCCGCATGAAAAGCTTGCAGCAGCTTCCAGCAGTTGTGAGACCTTAGGCACCTACACAAAGACCTAGGTTTGTATAAAGTCACTGTAAATGAAAGTACCCATTGATTAAAAATATCTCAGAACTGTGTCACTCTTTGCTGCCACTGCTCGCTCTGTTCCTTGGTAGCATGGGAGTTCCAGATCTTAGGAAGCTCTTCCTCTTCCCTCTCTGTGGATTGTTGCTCAAGTCCCTCACGTTGAGGCTGCCTGCAGATCAGGGTCAAATAATGCAGCATAAAGTGAGCTAAAAAAAGAATGTGTGTCCTGGGTGTGATTTAGGGGGGTCTTCTTTTGTTTTGTCAGCAGTAGGTCAGGGGAAGCAGAGTACACACAGACGTTGCTTTTTGAAATCTTCCATGCAAGGGCAAAGTACATGGGCAGTTTCCTACCTGCAAGGTGTACACACTGACCTGATTTTAAAAGGGAAAAGCGAGTGGAAAGTTGTCTGGAGAGAGACTTGTGCTTTTGCTGCTTTAACATCTTTCGTGATCAAACACAGTCCAAATGGGCATTTTTTGCAGAGTGAGCTATACTGTCTCAGCGAAATAGCCAATTCACCCTATAAGTATCAAACCCCTATCTATCATGATGGGTAACAATGATTAAAATAATAAACCAACTTCACTTTCAATAATTATGAAGAAATCACTTAAATAATATTATAGAACGGTCTCAGACTCCTCGGCGCTATTTTTACTGACTTTCAATCCGTCAGAACTATCAGTGCCTGTTTGCATCAATGACCAATCAAATGCTATTCCCTTTCTGGTCTATTACATTCCCGTGTGAGAAAATGCCTATCTTAATATTTTATGTATCCTCTTCCCATTTCTATATCTTCTTCCCACTTCTTCTTCTTCCCAACGCCTTCTACCGGCGCCTCATCGCGTTTCACTCGCTTGAGTTTCTTCAGGGGATCATTCCTCAAAAGTGTTTACTTAAATGTCTTCAGGGGATCATTCCCAAAAGGGTTCTGAAAAAGTGAAGTAATGTATCAAAGGATTTCCTAACAATTTATCAACGCTAAATCACACAAATCTGTTATCCTCTCTGATGTGTAGAAACAATCTACAAAAACCAATCTTGCAAAGACGTGAATACTGTATACTCTTATGTTCCAATGAGGAAACAAAAGATAAATAAATTTTCTATACCTTGATGCTGCACACGTCTTGCTCCTAATCAACTAACTGTTATCCAAGTTGAAACAACGCCGCACATGCGGATCAGTTTCTACCTCCCACTTTTAAGTTATTTAACTCCTCCTCTTTCAATGATATATCATTTCACCAGAGTTCCTCCTCTAGTAACCCAGACACGCCCCCCATTCTATTTGATTATTTAATCCTGTCGGAGTTGTAGATTCTAAATTGAATATCCACTGCTGTTCTTGCACGATTAATGTTTGTTCACGTGATCGTCCAGCTCTCCCCTCGTTTACCTGTTCTATCGTGAAACTTCTCAACTCAGAGAACAAGTGCCCGGTGTCCACACAATGCTGTACTAAAGGTGCCTCTCTCACACGACACTTTATACGACTTTTATGTTCACCCAATCTAATTTTCAAAGGTCTAGTCGTTTTTCCTATATATAACAGGTTACATGGACACTGAATGGCATAGACCACATATGATGTATCACAGGTTGTACTACCGTGTAATTTATAAGTCACATCGTGGTACACAAAACTACTGACATCACTGGTTACTGCACACATACTACAGTGTCCACATCGTCGATGACCTTTTTCTTTGTCATCTAATGCACCTTCTGTCATAAATGGGCGCAACACAGCTGGGCTTAATTTTTCTTTTAAATTTGGATTCCTTTTCCACACGCACCATATCGTCTTATCCGTTAATCCCGGAATAGTGCTCAGTACATTTGAATGCTTCCTAATAGCATGTTGAATTTTAAAACTCAAAGGAGAAAAATTGGTAATAAAATTTACTTGTGTTGTATCTTCTCGTCTGCGTTTTACACCATCTAACAAAAGTGTTCTATTATTAAACAATGCCCTGCTATAGGCTTGCTAAACTGTGTATTAAAGATTTCGAATGGATTTTAAAATCCCTCTCTTCTGAGCAATTTCGTCTATATCGAATAAACTGAGCAAAAGGTAATCCATTCTTCAATCGCTTTAACATCTTTAGCAATTGCACCCCTGCAGAGACCAGCTGTTAAGATTGCACCCCCCCCCCCCCCACACCACTACCCTGTGATCAGCATTGGAGGTAAAAGCTCAGTTCTCCTGCAGTATGTTTGGAGAGTTGTTTGGAGAGAGACTTGTGCTTTTTTTGCTTTACCATCTCTAGTGATTGCACCCCTGTAGAGACCAGCTGTAAGCCTGCCCCTCCCTCCTGTGATCAGCCTCAGAGGTAAAAGCTCAGTTTTCCCATGGGACGTGGCTGCAGGCGTGTGACTGCAGACACTTGACCGAATGGGTGTGACCAAAAGGGCATGTTCTGCCTCTTTGGAGCCCCTTCGGAGCACGAAGGAGCACCGGAAGAAGTTCTGAATTGGTAACAAGTCATCAGGAGGTGCTGGAGGAGCAGACCCGGTCATGTTCCCTATAGACCTCCATGTGCAGCCTGTTGCTTTGCCTCTTTCTACAATCGTGAGTTATACTTTGGATATTGAAACCTCCTTAAGTTCTGGTTGCCCTACACCTTCCCCCAGCCTTTTTCTGTGATAGGCTTGCCTGCTTCAGATGCTAGTAGTTGTTCTCAGAAATCCACTTCTTCTCAGCCTGCAAGTGAGCACTCTCCGCAATTCCCCTACTTCTCAGGCCCCCCAGCTGGTGTTTGGTACCCCAAGGCAGTTTCTCTTGCAACACATCTTCAAGTTTGGTTGTGCCATTGGACCCCTTCACTGCCTGTACATTGGCGTCCCGTTGCCATGGCACTTACATGTTCAGCCAGAGGCACCGCATGCCTAGTCCAAGAAGGTCCCAGCACACCACTGTGCGACCATCAGCGGGGGCCCCCAAGGCCTGCATCAGGCGGCGGGTGTTGTACTGCGCCATGCCCAGCATTTATCCCACCGTCGGGGTAGAATAGGATGGACATGCATGTTGGTACCGGAGTGCGTACAGAGGTCTGTCCTGAATAGCCTCTGCACATTCCGGCACCTGGCAACTCCTCCTTCCCCCGCTATGCCCCCCCCCCCCCGCCAATGTGCTACTCACACAAATTCTGTGTACATACAGGGAGCACTGGCGGAGGAATAGGGCTGGGAGCTGAGCGTGGGTTAGACATCTGGCCCGCATGCCCAACTCCTGCTATTCGTGGATCAGAATGCCCCCCAAGTGTATGACCAAAATTATCCACATCGGAATTTACACCTACCCTCTGTCACATTTATGTTTTTAAAAAGTGCTAGATTCTGCCAGCACTTTGGAGACGGTATTAAGAGGGTTCTTTTCCTTCATACCCCATTGTTTATTTCCCCTTCCAAGCTGAAATTAGATACAGAGAGTGGCAGTGGTGTTTAACTGGCAGCATTTATGTGTAGGTTTGCAAAATGGCTGACATACATGTGTAGTGCCAGGACTCTCACCTGGAAGTTGTGAAATATCAAGTTCCAGCACTCCCACCTAGTTTTGTGAAACATCAACTTATACATGTAAGTGCCATCACTCCCACCTGAAAGTTGTGCCAGGACTCACACATGGAATTTGCCAAATTTCCGTAAGTTTTCCTATGTATAGATTTGCAAAATGGCTCTTCGGGCTCCATCAGCAAATACACATATACTCTTGCAACTCCTTATTCGTATTTTAGAAAAGACTCCACGTTTAGCAGAGCCCTTTCTAAAATATCTCCAGAACTGTAAACGCCGCAACCTCAACGGATCAATTCCAATCTCCATTTCTTTCCTAAAATGTGCCTTCACATCTGACACCCACATTCCCTTCCATATGTTATTGCCAAGTTCTCTATAATCTACAACAGCTACCAAAATTAGTGAAGCCATTGTCCAAAATATCTGGCTTCCCCATGGCACCTGAATTTAGGGTTTTTACCATGATCACTCCACAGAGGTAATCCCAGTATCCTCTTAGAAGCCTGACATAGCCATATCACTGCTGTTGGTGTCATGATGTTGCTGCATGTAGGTTACCCTAGTGCCTTTTTGGAAGCCGGATTTTGTCTTACCACTGCTGTTTGGATTGTAACCACTGCTGTATGCAGAGACGCCTTGGCTACCCCATGGCCTATGATGCTGCTAGGTAATGTTTCTGCTATCCCTGCTGTTTTTGTAAGTAAGGATCCTCTGTGGTTACCTTGCAACTTTTGAAGTCTGCTGCCACTCACTATTTCCCCTAAAGAAGTTTATTTGGTGAGTCCATTTAAAATGGGAATTTCTTTGAAAGGTGACCTTTATGAAGATGCCTAAGAGTGGGAGTTCCTTTTGGATATTTGTGTTTGTAAAAATATCCAGAACCTTTTTTTTAAGATCTCTGAGGTAATGCAATGCAAATTTGATTCTACATATGATAAGCATATTTGATTCCATATATTATCCTTGGATTGTGACGTGGTGTTTTGCAGCAATGCAGTGAAGATGTTTTGTTGATTGTTATCACCAAGGATTGCTAATGAAGGGAATGGCTATATTCAGAAACTTTTTGGTGTTCACACTTGCAAGGGCAACAACTCATAATAAGCTTGCATTGGTTTTATAATGTGGTATATTTATATTGTTTTATATGTTATATTGAATTATAAACTATAACTAAGACATCACTTCCTATTTCTTTGAAATATATCTTTATAAAATAAGCAAAACATATGCAATAATGCTGTTTAGTTTTATAGGCTATTGGAAATATGTAGCACTGTACAATGCCCTGTTATAAAATTACTCTCAGGAATAAAAAATAGAAAAACCCAATGTACCCATTAAATACCAATAACAGAACAAAAGCACGATGGAATTCATCCAAACTGGGAAACAATGTGCTTTGAAAAATAATAAAATTTAATTTATTCCATTCCATTTATTAAAATGTATATACTGCTGTTATGGCTAACAAAAGTCAAAGTGGTTACAGTAGTCAAAGAGTATAAAAGAGTCATATAACTATACCAATTTGTTAAATATATCTTTAAGAAATTACTGCAGAGAACAAACAGCAAATTTGTGATCTTTCGATTTTAAAGGCCAGTAATCTGCATATGATCCTGTTTCCAAAAAAGTTGGATTTTGCCATGCTTGGCACTTAGTGACAAGACTCCATCACACACTATGAATGAGCTGAAAAAAAGCTTACAATTTTAGCAAGTTCAGCTGAAATGGCTTCATGGAACATTACAAAAGAATAGTAGGCTCAATATTCACTTGGGCAGGCTATGGGCCACTATGGTGCATAGCTGTGCCCGCCGACCCTTAAGCCTGGGCATTCAATGCTGGAGTCATATGCAGGCACTGAATATCCAGGAATCGCTGGAATTGCAGGAATCGCTGGAATCGCTGGAAACCGCAGTAGCTAACTGGGCAGCAGTGATATTGCATGCTGGTCGGTTAGCTCCAGCGCCTAAAGATAGGCAAAGGTTTTTTCTCGCCTATCTTTTGGGTGCAGGTCGCTAACCTGGCAGCATGCAAGATTGCTGCTGCCCAGTTATCGATTGTTTCCGCCTTCGCGCCTCCCTGGAATACCCCCAGCATGTCTCAATGATAAGCAGTTAGCATCGGGGCACGTAAAGGCCATCATCGAGGATATTCAGCGACACTAACCGTTAGTGCTGTTGAACATCCCTCTCAGCGGCAGTTACACGGTTTACAGGGTTGTAAACCATGTAACCGCCCTTTGAATATCAGGCCCATTATCTTTGTGAGATGTGGAATAAAATTTATAATTTTGCAGTTTAACTGAAATGTACCTAAAAACAGTGAGCTGGTAGGAGAAATCAATTTGACCGTGGTATAAATCAAAACAACCTACTCTGAAATAATAACACTGTGTATGTATTGGAACTCGCCTCCCCAGAAATATTGTAGCTTGCTGCCTTCCATGAGATCTGACAGATTATTCTAATACAGTTACATAAGACTCACAGAGCCATGACCCATGCAGCTGCAGATAATTTCAGCATATGAGGAATTAATCAGATATAATACACCTTTCCTTGCAATTGCATTGCATAGGGCCTCCAGAACATAAAGCACAGAGGGTAATTTTATAACCGAGTGCCCAGAATATGTCTGTCTTAAGCCTATTTTATAAAGAACAACAGGCTTCTATTTTTATTTATAAAATAGAGGCGTAAATGTCCAAAAACACGTGTTAAATTAGGCGTTAGTGCATACACTATCACTGATACCCTAGAAATGTCTTCACCTAGATAAATTTGTATTCTACCCAGCTCCATCCCTGTGCAGGCTTGGGAAGTCAGGACAAATTCAGCACGATGCCCATCCTGCTAATGTGTTTTCCCTGCAATTGCTAAAAAACCCCAGAATAAGGTCTATAAATGTTTTGAACTTTTGAAGCCTGTCATCAACATTCAAAGTGACAGGTATTTTTTCCCATTGCTGCTGATTGCAGGCTGGTTGTCACTTTTTGCTTTGAGCCCTAGAATTGTGCAGTGACTGACCCTCCTTGAGAAGCAAATACTATGTTTGATTCCCTATGGGGTCATTCTGACCCATGAATAGTGGGGCTGTATGTCTGGGTTGGACGTGCAATGTCTGGGTTGGACGTGCAATCCCCACTATTTACAGGGACCGTATTCCGCTCCAGTGGCTCCCCGTAGTATATTGCCTTTGTGTGAGAAGCTCCGGATGGGAGCAGGAGGGGGGCAATTGTACAGAGCAAGGGCGGGCCTATTCTGGTCAGAACCCAGCATGCCTGGCGGGGGAATGATAGACATGGGACTTATTCCACCTTGGAGGTGGAATAAGTCCCATCAAAGGCAGTGATCAGGCCAGGCAACCCCCAACGCAGGCAGCCATGGCAGATGAGGCCCCTCTGCCTGATGCTGGCCCTTGCTGACCCTGCTGAGGGTCGGCAGCGGGGAACAGATGGGTTCATTGACATTGGAAAGTCTGTGCTCCTGCTGAGCATCCTGGTGCCATGGCAATGGGACGCCACAGCACCGGCATACTAGCAGGAGCATAGGTTGGGCTGGTCGGGCAGACTGGAGAACGTCTCGTGCTGCAGGATCGAGGCCATGCCGGGCCATCTAAGTGCCCGATTCTGCACTTGCAGGAACATCTAACTCCCGCGGTTGCAGAATCGGGTACAATTTGTGCCAGTCCATTTTTTGGATGTGCCCCAGTCGGAATTGGCCTCCATGTATTTTGTTTTATGATCTGAACAGTAAAATATCAATGCTCAGTTTTAATGCTGTCTGGAAGCTACTTTCTTTTTTTATTAAGAATTGCTAATGAGAGGGAAACTGAATTTGCTACCAGCACTGCGACTGGATTAAGGTAACCCCCTACCCATGACACTGCGCACACCAAAAGTACACGCCATCACCCTGATGCATGTAGTTGTAGAATAGCGATCTCCTAAAGTATACGTATGAAGGTCCATCCATGTGTTTAAATCATTGAAAATACATGTCTTACACACACTGATGGCACATAACTTTATGTAGCTCCTTATAAAATGATCTCTATAATGTCCAAAACAAGCCCCTACATTTCCTGTGCCTTTGCTAAACTCCCATTCCAGTGTCTCCCAAAGGGAAGTCATCTAAGTCATTCTTCCTCCTGAGGTCCCAGCTAAGCTACTACTGCTCAGGCCACTGCATTGCATGCTCACACTGGTTGGCTGCAGAGCTCTTTAAAAAACAAAGTCTTACCACTGCAGCTGTAGCTCCTGCCTACTGTTGTTATAGTTCTGTGGCAGCCTTCCAGTGCTGCCTGACCCCTAATCAACTGGTCTTTATAAACTGGACTTATGTCTCCTGTGCTTCTAGCACAAGATCTTCGGTGCCTTTCTCCATCATTTCCGCCATTACCTGTGCATAAGACAATGAGCCTGGTATCCCCAACATAATGCAATCTGACCTCCCAACAAAGAGTGAAGGACGGGGGGGGGGGGGGGCGGGGGGGTGGAGCTTGGCAGCCCTAACGTAATAGCCCCCTGCCACAAAAATGGAATGAGGGTTCAGTGACCCTAACATAATACTATCCCTCCAACACAAGAAGAACAATGCAAGGTCAGTGGCCCCCTTCCCTGATGCAAGAACACAATTTTATAAATTATATTATGGAAACATTTATCTTTTTCAGTTTATACTAAGATTTGCAACAAAATGGAAACTCAGTGGTGTAGGAAATTCTGCTGTTCTTCTAGAAAAAGCGTAGTTACTCACCTGTAATAGGTATTCTCCGGGGACAGCAGGAATCAGTCCTCACATATGGGTGACATCAGCGCCGATGGAGCCCTCACGGAAGCATCTCCCCATCTTTCAAAGAAAGCCTTTGGGAGATGCTACCGAGTATGCGTGGTCCACTTCCCCCCCAAGGGTGACATCTTGCTCTGTCAGATGACATAGCTAGAGAGCTGAAAAAGAAGATGGCAAAATACAGCAACTCCACGGGGAGGAGGGAAGTTTGTGAGGACTAATTCCCTGGAGAACACCTGTTACAGGTGAGTAACTACACTTTCTCCAGGAACAAGCAGGAAGTGAGTCCTCACATATGGGACTCCCTGGCTACAGGCTACCGGGAACTTGTACAAAGCCATGGCCAAGCCGTAGAGAAGTCATGAGTCTGAGGAGAGACTTTAAGAAGAGTCCAGGGAGAACCATCACTCCGGTAGCCTGAATACAGAAGGATCGGAGGGAAGAAGTTGCCTAGACCCCGAAGAGGTTACAGAGTATGGCCTGGCTAAAGACGCTGTCACATAGGGACTCCCTCTCCAGGCAGTAGTGAGCTGCAAAGGTGTAGACTATCAAGGTGGTGGCCTGACAAATGTCTGCCATAGGGACAGAGTGCAAGCTTGCAACTGAGATCACCATAGTCCTGACGTTGTTTGCCATGACCCGGCACTCTGAAAGCCCAGTCTGATCGTGGGCAAAGGCGATGCAGTCCGCCACCCAGAAGGATAGGGTCCGCTTGGTAACAATCTCTCCCAGGCAACTGGGGTAATAGGAAATGAAAAGCTGTGAGGCTTTGCGGTGGTCCTGGGTATGTTGCAGGTAGAAGGACAGGGCCCTCTTACAATCCAGAGTATGGAGAACGGCCACCACTTTGTCAGCATGGGACCGTGGGAAAAAGGTGGGGAACACCACCTCCTGATTAAGGTGGAACGTGGACAGCACCTTTGGAAGGAATTTAGGGTGGGTGCAAAGCATGACCTTGTTCTTGTAGAACCTAGTGAAGGGTGGCTCAGCCAGCATGGTCTGAAGCTCTCTGACTTTGTGCTCAAAGGTAAGCACTACCAGGAAGATGACCTTTCATGAGAGATATTGCATATGGCAGGCAGCCAAAGGCTCAAATGGCGGCTTGGTGAGCCACATCAAAACCACATTAAAGTCCCATTCCACCAGGGGCGAGAAGATGGGAGGGTTAGAGAGCAGGAGGCCCTGCATGAACTGAGTAATGAGGGGCTGAGCAGAGTCAGGTCTACCCTCAATAGAATGGTGATGCGCTGAGAGCGCACTCAGGTGCACCCTGATGGACTTGAGTCCAGCCTGTGAGAGGTGAAGGAAGTACTGCAGCACCATGTGCTCATGGCAAGAGAATGGGTCAATCTGCTGCTCTGCGCACTACACCGAGAATATGTACCACTTGAAGGTGTAGGCCATCTTGTGGAGTTCTTACGAGAGGCCAGGAGGATCTCCTCCACCTCCCTTGGGAGGTTGGAGGGGGCCAAGGTTACCTGTTCAGTAGCCATGCTGTTAATGTCAGGGACTCCAGGTTTGCGTGGAGGAGAGAGCCCTCCTCCTGAAAAAGTAACCTTGGGACGTTCCCCAGAGAGACTGGGGGCTCTGTCAAGAGGCAAAGCAGCAGGGGGAACCAAGGCTGCCTGGGCCACCATGTAGCCACCAGGATCAGAGAAGCCTTCTTACGCAGGACCTTGAAGAGGGTCCAGGCGATTAGTAGCATAAGAGGGAAGGCGTACAGAAGGCCCTCTGCCCACAAGATGAGGAAGGCATCCACTGCTACCAGAATGGGTGTGGCTGGTGTCAGCAGAAGTGGGGTAGCTGAGCACTAGTCAGGCTGGCAAAGAGGTCCAGCCTTGGGTGCCCCAGAGTCGGAAGAGTTGCTGTGCCACTCTGAGATCTAGTTGCCATTTCTGCAGCTGGAGGACCCTGCTCAGTCTGTCTGCTGGGGCACTGTCCTGGTCTGGAAGGTACACCGCTCTGAGCATGAGCATGAGTATAGGGCTACTGCCTCCTGGTAGAGGTGGTAAGACACTATGTCTCCTTGCTTGTTCAGGTAGAACATCGCGATCTGGTTATCTGCTTGGACCAGCACTGACTGGTGCTGCAGGCGGTGGTGGAAGACCCTGATTGACAGAAAAATAGCCCTGAGCTCCAGCAGATTGACATCTGCTGGCTCTCCGCTGAGGACCAGTTGCCCTGTGTGTGGAGTTCCTTGCAATGGGCACCCCAGCCCAGTAAGGACGCATCTGTGATAAGAACCCTCTGGGGATTTAGGGGCTGAAAGGTCATGCCCTCCTGCAGGTGCTGTGTGGCCTGCCACCAGTCGAGTGACTCCGCCAGTTTGCAGGTCACTTACACTTTGACCTGGAGCCGACCTGTGGCTTGTTTCCACTGGGAGTGGAGGTGCCGCCCACATGTGAAGGCGGGTGTTGGGAACAACATGGACTGTGGATGCCATGTGGCCCATCAGGGAGAGCATGGACCATGCTGACACTGTGTGGAGGTGTTGCACCATGGTGGCCAGAGCCATGAGGCAACCTGCCCTGTCCAAGTGGAGAAAGGCCTTGGCCTGAAATGTGTACAGTTGAGCCCCTATGAACTCCAGGCCCTGTGTTGGAGTGAGGTGGGACTTGGAGTGGTTTATCACGAACCCCAGGTACTGTAGGACACAGATGGTGTGGGCTGTGCTTGTTGCACCTCTGTGGCCGTGTCTCCCTTTACAAGCCAGTAATCCAGATATGGGAAGACAAAGGCCCTTTGAAGACAGAGGTAAGCCACCACCACTGCTAGGCATTTGGTGAAGACTTTTGGTGCGTAGACTGAAGGGTAGTACTCTGTACTGGTAGTGGTTGCCCCCAACCATGAATCTTAGATGATGCCTGTGGCTGGGATGAATGAGGATGTGGGTATAAGCATCCTTTAGGTCCAAGGAGCATAGCCAGTCTCCCTGCTGGAGGTATGGCAGAAATTTTCCAAAGGAGAGCATCTTGAACTTCTCCTGTACCAGGAATTTGTTCAGGTTTCGCAAGTCTAGGATAGGCCTTAAACCCCCTGTTCTTTTTTGGACTAGAATGTATCAGGAGTAGAACCCCTTGCCCTTGAGTTGATGAGGTAATGGTTCCATGGCTCTGTCTATGAGAAGGCCTTCGAGTTCCTGCAGTAGCAGGGCCTGGTGCAGGGGAATCCGAGAAGGCTCTCTTGGGAAGAAAGGGGAGGGCATCTGGTCCAAATGAAGGAGATAACCTTCTGTGAATACTTGCCCAGGAATTGGTGATGATAGCAAGCCACCGAATGGCAAAGTGTAGTTGCTCCCCCAAGGGTGGAGAGGCTATATTCAGGGAGTCAAAAACCCTTCCTCAGCTGGGCAGGAGCCAGGGTCCGGGGCTTGGAACCCTTAGGCTTGCAAGATCCTTGTCCTGCTCCCTTGCTCTGGTGACCCTGCTGTGGGGTCTGGGGAGCCTGGTATTGGTAATAGCCTGGGTAAGGTTGGCCTTTTCTCTGGAATGGGGGCCTCATCCCCAGTAGTTTCTTCTTAGGGAGGGTGGAGTCTTCCTGGAGAGCCGAGTCCTTGTGAGGTACTCGGTCTCGATCTCCGTCGCCTTCTCCTCTATTGACTTGACAAATAAGTTTTTGCTGAGGCAGGGGACATTGAGGAGCTTCTCCTGAACCCATGCTTGAGGTCTGATGCCAGGCTTGGTGTCAAGCGCCATTATCCGCGGCGACTACCTTCGCATTTGACTTGAAGCCGTCATAGGCAGCTTGAGACATGTATTTTGAGCACTTCCCGATGCACTTTGTAAGAATTTGGAACTGCTGGAGATGATCCCCTCTGAAGACTGCTGAGAAACCTGTGAGTTCCTTTGCCAGGTCCCAAAGATTCGTGCCAATTAAAGCTGGTAGGCATAGATTTGGCAGGCCAACATCGAGCCCTGGTAGCATTTGCAGCCAAGGGTTTCGAAGGGGTGGAACTCTCTGCCTGAGGACATGGGGGAGTGCGTCTTCTGGCTCTTCTGCTGATGCATAGTCGACTCCACCACCATGGAGGTGTGTGGCAGTTGTGACTTTCGGAAGCTGGGGCCTCATTGGATTTGGTACATGGGAGGGTCCAGGCATCAGTTGACTATGGATACCAACGCCGGTGTCTCCCATATGTGAAGGAGGAGCTGCTAGAGGATGGTGGGGACAGGAACACTCAGGGTCTCCTTGGGTGGGGCCTTGTATTGGAGAATTTCAAGTTCCTCCATGTGAGGGTCTTCCTCAGACTCGGTGTTGAAGAAGAAAGCCTTCAACATATCCCTAACAAACTCGAGGAATGATGTGTCCTTGGGTGGGGGCCGACGCTGCGATGTCGGGGGAGATGGGTCTGATGGGAGGTCGCAGTTCTTCCGCATCTCTGGGGATGGCTCGTCCTCAGACTCCCAGTCAGCGTAATGGGTGGAGGACCCAGCGGCTGATTGGGCCTGGAGTGCAAGACTTGGGTCGGGAGCCCAGTGGCCTGCAGCAGTTATGTGGCTGGAGCCATGAGTGCTCGCCATGGAGGATCTTGCTCCCGAGGAGCGGGAGAGAGACAGAGACCCTTACCAAGGATCAACAAGACTTCGGGCGCCCAATGATTGGTTTGGCGACTGGGGGAGTCCTCAATAATGAGGTCCCCGCAGTCTCGGTGGATGAACTGGCAGAGCCGGGCATCGGCGTCTGCTGTGTGGCGAGGAATGCAGTGAAACTGCGCTCCAGCACCATCATCCTGGTTTCTCACTCAGGAGGTGCAGCCTTTAATGTGAACACCAGGGTCACTGGGTCCGGCATCAATGAGGAGAGGGAGTCCTCGAAGAGACAGGCCTCGGGAGTCAGAGACCTATCGCTGGAAGACTCTGCCTCCGTGTGGGGAACCTTTGCTGGCTGTTCCCGCTCCAACTCCTCAGATTCTCATCCTTCTTGATCTTTCTGCTGCTTTTGACACTTTTGACCACAACCTTCTCCTTGATATCTTGTCCTCACTTGGTTTTAAGGACTCTGTGCTATCCTGGTTCTCTTCTTATCTCTCCCATTGCTCTTTCAGTGTTTGTTCTGGTGGATCCTCCTCTCTGCTATCCCGCTCTCAGTTGGTGTGCCCCAAGGATCAGTCTTGGGTCCACTCCTTTTCTCTCTCTCTTCTCATGGCTCTCAGTACCATCTCTTCCCATGTCTTTCAGTACCATCTTTATGCTGATGACTCCCAGATCTACTCTCTACACCTGAAATCTCTCTGACAATCCAAGCCCGGATCTCTGCCTGCCTTTCTGAAATTGCTGCTTGGATGTCTCACTGCCACTAGAAATTGAACATTGCCAAAACTGAGCTTCATATTTTTTTCCCCTAAACCCTCCTCTCTCCTTTTTCAGTCTTTGTAGATAACCTTCTACTCCTTCCTGTCTCCTCAGCTCGCAACCTTGGGGTTGTCTTTGATTCCTCTCTCTCCTTCTCTACACACATCTAACTGATAACTAAAACCTGCCGTTTCTTCTTCTACAACATTAACAAAATTTGCCCATTCCTTTCTGAACACACTACTAAGACAGTAATCCACTCCTTAGTCACCTCCGGTCTAGACTATTTTAACCTGCTCCTTGCTGGTCTCCCTCTGTGCTGCGTAGTTAATCTTCAACCAGCATCATCATGCTCATATTGCCCCTCTTCTCAAGTCTCTTCATTGGCATCCTATCCATTTCTACATCCAGTTCAAACTTCTCCTGCCAACCTATAAAGACATTCCCTCTGCAACTCCTCACTACCTTTCCTCTTATCTCTCCCTACACCACTCCTCGGGAACTCTGCTCTTCTGGAAAATCGCTTCTATCCGTCCCCTTCTCTTCTATTGCCAACTCCAGACTTTGTTCCTTTTACCTTGCTGCTCCTTATGTTTGGAACAAACTACCTGTGTCTGTATGTCAGGCACTTCTCTGACCCTTTTTAAATCCAGGCTGAAAACTCACCTCTTCGCTGCCGCTTTTGGATCTTGACTCACCTGATGTCTTTTATGTTTCCCTACCATTCCCTCTAGCTGTACTCCTGTCTACAGCTACTGTGTTGTCTGTCTCTATTAGATTGTAAGCTCCAATGAGCAAGGACCATTTTTACATGTGCCTGTGCAGTGCTGTGTACATCTTGTAGCGCTATACAATGTTCAGTAGTAGTGGTAGTAGTTCTCTCTGTGGACTGCGGGACCTGGGGCGGGACTTGCCTGGCATGTCCAAGTCCCAGAATGAGGTCCCCGAGGATTTCTTCTTTTTGTGTTCTCGCTCCGGGGAACTCTTGTCAGAGTGGGGGCCTTACGTGACTCTGAGGACCTGTGCGGGGCCTTGAAGTGTGAGGCTACCGGTGATACCGGGATAGTCTGACCTGTGGAAGATATCATCCTGTTTCTGCTGATGATGCTGGATGACCTTTGTAGATATCTTTTTACAGAGGATGCAGACCTCGATGTCATGGTCGGCCCTAGACACTGGTGGCAGCAATCATGTGTATCATTGAGAGACATGTGTTTTGCGCACCGATCACATTTCTTGAACCTTCTGGCCACTGGGGTAAAAGTACCTTGGCGATATCGAAGATCCTTGAAGTGGCCAGAAATGGAAAAAGGCACAAATCGCACTGGGGGACAAATCCTAGAAATGGTTCTGAGATGCAATGTTGGGTCAAGTGAGCTCAGAGGTGGGAAAGGGACTGGTCGCAACTGGAGAAAAGAAAAGAGGTTTTTAAACACAAAATAATCAACTTTTTCCGGGGAAATAAGACAGACGTCTGGGGCTTCATGGAAAAAAGGAGACTGAGTAAGATAGCACTCTTGGGCAGGAATGGGACCACACATGCATGGTGGCATCTCCCAAAGGCTTTCTTTGAAAGCTGG